>JXSR01S006040.1:66747-77559 GCA_000969725.1 Ophiothrix spiculata
CCGTATACATATTCGTGTGACCATGGAAAGAGATATTTTGTCTTCATTGGTTGTTACTCAAAATTCGGGATCAATCGTACAGCTATCACTTTGAAAAGATGGAAAAATGTAAGGCATACATGTAGTCAATTCGATATTTTGCTCTGACAAAAGGAGTCACATTATTGCGAATTTGCATACTCAACAACCCAAGTACACTCTAAAAAAGTTGGGTTCAAAAGGGAAGAAGGTTGGCAGGTTGGGTTAAAGTTTGCACAATATTGGTTTAGTTTGTACACAATCTTGGGTAAATGGTGCACGTTTTACCCAACATTGTGTCAAATTTTACCCAACCTGCCAACCATGTTCCCTTTTTAACTCAACTTTTTTTTAGAGTGCAGTAAAGTATAACACAATACATTTTAAACATAAATAAACTTTAGTAGCTGTCAAATATTGGGATATTCGTGTTATCGTTTACTAACGTTGTTCCATTTTATCCACAAGTTCAGTGACATAGACAGGTAGGGGGTGGGGTAAAAAAAAAGGGGGGGGGGGCAAGCTGCCCCAAAATAGTTGGTGATAATATCGCAGAAAAGAATCACGAATGGAAATTCATGAAGAAAAGGAACCATGAATTTCCGGTAAGTTTCCCCTTCTTGGTCCCAAATGACCCACACACGCCCCCTATTTCTCATTTCCCCTGCGGGTCTTTTTCCTGTGTGAACAACAAAGTTCTAGGGAAATGTGTCCTAAAACTGCTGAGAATATATGAATACCCTTTTTATAATTCGACTTCCATGGATAACGGTTCTACCCAAATTGATTTTTTGACCCTGCAAGGTATCGATCACATGTGTCGGGAAAATCATGGGAAAGAAATGTGTTTGCCCCTCCTGACCGAAAGTCTGGCAACGCCAACGTACAAATTAAATGTTAACTTTACACGAAAATACTATAAAGTGTTAAAAATGAAGCACCCCCTTTAATTTTTAAGCTCATTGGCATTGACATTTAACTCGTTTGTTTTGGGTAGACATTAATACCCTTTAAATGCTTACTTTTTCGGTTATGGCCATCGGGATCCCGAATTTAATTCCACATGTATAAGTATAGGAAAGCATGCATATGTTTTTAGCCATATTTCGGTGGCAAAACAATTTTTTGACAAAATACACTTGAAAACGCTTTTAGATAGTCACATTCCTTCATTTTATGCTGTTTACTATAAAACATTTTTGACCAAAATCTTATAGTATTGTTCTCAAAACAGAAGTACATATTAGTGAAAACTACTTGTAAGAAGTTTAAACCTTAATCATTTTATTTGAAATAAATATTGCCATTATAAGACTTATTTAGTGAGTGCAAGTTATGGGCAATCTTTCATTCAAAAATTATAAAATACCAATTTTTGGAAAGAAAATACCAAAGTTTTGTTACAGTTATCGTAATCATGGTAATACCACTGAAGTAAAATAAGCCTCAGTTCTCTTTCATTTGATACGAAGATCCTAGGATCTGCATTTTTTTAAAATGAAAAAATGTACTGTTTGTCACTAATTGCTCGGAAATGCCTAAACTATCATTTCATTACATGACTTCTAATATGTAAAAGGCACGCTATGGTTATTTGGAATATAGGTTCGAATCCAGATGAATCCAGGTGAAAACAAAAAATTTTCATTCACATCTTTTAGAGGAGACTAAAAATTCTCTTGCGATCAAATGGGGTTAAATGTAGATGCTGCGACATGTTTCTCCTTTTGAGAAACCATGTCTTTTAAGTATACAGTATACGGTATTAAAATAACTGCTTCACGGCAACAAACAAATGACGTCACCTTTGACCGTATATGACAAATTAAATATGTTCACGTACCTTGTTTGGATTCAAAAACCTTAACCGTCATTTCATTACATGACTTCATTTAGAAAATCCTGTAAAAACACGCTGTGTCTGTAGAGAAGTTATTTTGTTTATTAAAGGATATATGAGATATGTTATAAAAGTAACCCCGAGGTGCAAAAGGAAAAAACAAGGGAAAAGCTGAGATTTTGGATTCGATTTAACATCCTTACTTGACAAATGACTCACACCCATTTGGTGTTTCCTATCGATTTTATGTGACTAAAGCATGCAGATTTGACACTTTTAAATTATTGTATCTATGTGGACATGATCAAAAATTGAATTGAAGAAGTTGTTGCATAATTTGTAATTGCTTTCTATGAACTTCTGATGATAGTCACAATTTTAAATCCAACGAGATCATATTAGTCTTTAAATAGTTTATAAAATAGTAAATTTGAATATTTGTTGTTGACTTAAATACTTCTATTCTTATCTTAATCTTCTTTTCGTTGCTCTTTTTGCCCTTGTACACGTTAGAATTTGGTTCCAGAACAGTCAAACACAATGGAAGGAAATAGAAGGCATATCCAACGCAGAGCGGCGGAACATAAGATCGGTGGGCCTAAACATGCTGAAATGATTAGGCAGAAATAAAATAGAGAAGAGTGTTCAAAGCTAAGGTATTAAGAAAAAATGTCACGAAGTAAACGATAGATATGCCAACAGCTAAAGACATTGAAATCACTGTAGACAGTGAAGCATCAGACATTGAAGTAAACCAGCCATTAGTATCATCACAATCATTGCAGCCACAACTGCCTCAGTCGTGTCAACCGCATATCATTCAAAGAAAAGAGCAACCTTGTCAAACAAATCTGATTCCAAAGCAAGAACAATCATATCTGCCACATGTTGTCCAAAGACGGCCATGTCCAACGCAGGTCACTCAGAGACGAGAACTACAAGACGAATCGACCAATCTACATTTTTAAAAAATGCGACGGAATGAGAAACAACATCTTCCACATACACAGTTAAAGCAATACTATAAGATTTGATCAAAAATGATTTGTAGTAAAAACAGCATAAAATGGAGGAATATGACTATCTAAAAGCGTTTCCAAGAGTATTTTGTGAAAAAAAGTTGTTTTGCCACCAAAAAATGGATAAAAAGCACATGCATGCTTTCCTATACTAATACATATAGAATTAAATTCGGGATCCCGATTTAATTCAACAAATGGCTATAACAAAAAAAGTAAGCATATTTGAGCCAAATCGTTTGGTGGGTATTCATATCTACCAAAAACAAACCCAATAAGCCCAAAAAATCAAAAGGCATGGTTGACAGGGGGCGCTATAGAAAATAGGTTTCCTCGACATCCTGTAACAAAGTTGATTGATGTTAAGAGTAGATTGACTCCTCCTTCACCACTTGTTTCTATAGTTAAGCCAGAACCATTGCTAACAATACACCGTGGATCGCGTCACCGAGAGTCAACGAGAGATCACGAGACATGGATTGTGTGGATAATAAAGGGCTAGATACACTTTGTCATTTTACCATTTTACCATTTACCAAAATCTTCATATTGGTGAAATATTGTTCGCATCACGGCACATTTTGCAATGATTCCTCATCTGTAGTATCATACTATAATTCACGGGATGTATGTTTGTTTGTTTGTTTGTATGTATGTATGTCCCTTTATAACTCTTCACGGGATGTATGTTTGTTTGTTTGTTTGTATGTATGTATGTCCCTTTATAACTCTTCACGGGATGTATGTTTGTTTGTTTGTTTGTATGTATGTATGTCCCTTTATAACTCCAGAACCCTTGACCCGATCTGGACCAAACTTGGACCAGCAATTGGCCCCCTGAGTGTTCTTAGGGGGGTCCGGTTGAGGTCATCCAAGGTCAAAGGTCATCTAGAGGTCAAATCTTGAAATTGACCAAAAAGTTGACCTAAGGTCATCCCAAGTCATTTCGAGGTCACGGCTATAACTCCAGAACCCTTGACCTTACCTGGACCAAACCTGGACCATGAATAGCAATTGGGGCCCTGAGTGTTTCGGGGGTGGTCCGGTGGAGGTCATCCAAGGTCAAAGGTCATCTAGAGGTCAAATCTTGAAATTGTCCAAAAAATTGACCTAAGGTCATCCCAGGTCATTTCGAGGTCACGGCTATAACTCCAGAACCCTTGACCTTACCTGGACTAAACCTGGACCATGAATAGCAATTGGGGCCTTGAGTGTTTCGGGGTGGTCCGGTGGAGGTCATCCAAGGTCAAAGGTCATCTAGAGGTCAAATCTTGAAATTGTCCAAAAGGTTGACCTAAGGTCATCTCAGGTCATTTCGAGGTCACGGCCATAACTCAAGAACCCTTTATCCTACCTGGACCATGCATAGCATTTGGGCCCTGAGTGTTACAGGGGTGGTCCGGTGGAGGTCATTCAAGATCAAAGGTCAAATTATGACATTGTCCAAAAAGTTGTCTTAAGGTCATCACAGGCCATAACTCTATAACCCTTGATCCCACATGGATTAAATTGGGACCATGAATAGCATTTTGCCCATGAGAATGCTAAGGGGTTATACTCAGCTAGCGGGGCCCGCGCGTAGCGCGGGTACCCCGCTAGATTTGATAATTCACAGTACATTACTTTCATTGGTAATCGTTGTTTACAATTAGCTTACTCTTGTCATTATAATCTTTAATCTGTCCTCAGGTACTGTGGATTTTATTTTGAAGAAAAGATTTGCGCACTACTTCATATTTCTCCAATGATAAAAAAATTCGTTTGGAATGTTTGTCACTGTATGAACTTTTTTAATTATTCTAATTGGAGTTTTAGCGAATTATTCTATCGATAATATTGTCTAGAAACTCAAGGTCATATGCAATCAGTTGTCTGGATTTTACAAAATGGTAAAAATGACGAAGTGTATCTAGCCCTTGCATCTCGTCTTATGAAAATAACACTTATCGAATAGTTGCAGTTGCTTCGGATGAAGTAGTTGCACCAAACCACACTAGAAATGTAAACTCTTATTGATTTGGTTACATTTGAGAAATTAAAATGTTTTGGAAAAATAATTAAAATCATTTTCCAAAACATTTTAATTTCGCAAATGTTTTAACAGCTTTAAAGTGGAAATGGCTAATACAAAATAACCGTTTCATATATATAGCTGAAAATTGATATTTTAAAGAAAATAATAGCAGTAGACACGGCCAAAGTGTATTTAACATTTGGCGATCATGCTTTCTTGTGTCCTTTGGGAACTCCAATTTTGAGACGGGAAAGATAGAGAAAATTCACAAACAAGGCCGTGTATATAAGGGCACAATTATATCCTCATTTTGCTAGCACTTAAAGAAAATGGTTCGGCGGTCACTAGCAATGACCTATATAAAAACCGAATGTAAATGTATTGTAGAATGTGCGAAGACGAATCCAAAGGCAAGTCAAGCTTTACAAGTACTCCCAAGCACTTCTGCTGATTTATGGTTATCGTGGTTATTAAGGCTCGAATTTTCACAGATAAAGCTTTTGGTAGATGCGGAGAGGTTCGCTCTGTGCTATTTGTTGGGCTACTAGATTGAAAGTGACTTGTTAAGAGCTTATTGTTTAATCTCGTGAGCCAAATTGTACCCGCCTAGCTAACCGAACGGCCGATATATAAAGCATTGCTTGATGCGCTGTTTAGATGCTGCAGAAAGTATGCCGTCCCATGTGCGTACTCCTTAACAACAAGTGCTCTATGAATATATGCAAGAACGTCTACAGATGTTGTTCTCACACAATATAAAATCAAAGAAATATAAGGTAATGAAATCTGATGTGGAGGCGAGAAATCATAAATACAACCAATGATCTCTTGAAGTATTGGTCTTAATGAGGATGTGTCCTACATAATTTTATAAGATTGATCAAATTATTGTGTTTAATAGACTCATAAATATAACATTACAGCAATTTCGTGGGTAAAGCTAAAGTAAATGAACTGGGAGTATACACTGTTTGAAGGTTAACGGTGAGTTCTACTTTAAAAATACTTTAAATAAAAATGGTATTTAGAGTACCTGTGACACAAGTCTGGCACACTTATACCAACAATAATTTGTAGTCAACCAATGTCAAAGCCGTGGTGTAATATCAAAGGACAAACAAAGAGCACGATTTTCAAATTGATTGCATTACGGAAATATATACTCTATAAACTGTAAGTCTTTTTTTAAACTTTTTTCATTATCTTGCATGATATAAAAAATCACAAAATGATATAAATTGTTGAAGTTTACTTTCAGTTTATGAATCAGTAGACTTTTTGGTGTATGATTAATGTATTTTTTATAAAACATTTCAATTTTATGGTTATCGTTTCTTTAAATATTTACAAAAATATTCTTTTGTTTTATATTATGTATATTTAGATTGACAATTTTTTTTTTTCAATATGAATCAGAATCATTTATTATCGATTTGATTTAGCTCTTTGAGCGCATCATCCTTATTTTTGTTTACTTGCTGGATTACACAAATGTGAAATTTGAAAAACATTTTTATGTGTTTTGTTCGTTTCTTTTTAATCGTTCATAAAAATGATCAGGACATGATACTTCAACCTCGTTATTCATTTTTCCCACTTTTATGTTCTTTGGTTCTATCAGCCCTTAATTAGCTACAGACAGAAACAGAAATCCTTTGACATACATTTTGCATTCACTTTTTATTAATTAATAATATGTTCACAAACAATCATTACGGCGTGTTCGGTATATCGCATTATTTGTGACTAGTATGTCGCAGGTGCGGTGCTAGGATTTCTTGTTAGGAAGGGCAACCGACTTACGAAACATAAAAGGCACACCCAACCATTTTTTGCATGCAGCTTGTTAACAATTGCGAGCAAAAATATATTATGCGCACAGACAACAATATAATTTTTAAAACAAAATCAATTAAGAATAAAATTTTCAACATTACTTTCAACATTGTTTGTCTCACCTCCATTTTCTATTGCTTTTTTTCTCTCTTTCCCTCTCTTTTTTTTTCTTCCGGCCTTCTTTGGTGAGGGAGGCAATTGACCCCTGTTCCCCCTGTGGTGCCGCCTTGGTGACAATGATACAGAACTTTGATGGGCCCATTTTCAGTAATTACCCTTCATGTTGGTGTACAATCAGATTGCATTCGGAATAAGTTGTCCATTTAGAAGAGAATGGTCAAATGTTAATCTTAGAAACCCATCCTTCAACCTTAAATCAGGATGTATCTTAACCAAAACAGCATGTTAAATGTGGTTAAAATGGCTAGATTTCACTTGTTTAATGGTCAAATGCGGAAACCGAGAACCTGATATTTACTTTTTGATGCGTTTATTATGACGTTTGAATTACCATGTGAAGTTCAAAAACATTGTATGATTGTGTCAGCACAAATAAATAAAAAAATAAATAAAAGAATAAGTTTCCCATGACAATATCATTATTTTTAAATGTTTAAAGCATTCCAAGCAATAGAATTGAAATCAAATATTTCAAGAAGCTTTTCAGATTGATTCATCAAAATGATTTCCAGCAGCAAGGCTCCTAAGACATTACTAGAGTCAATAGGAGAACAGAGGCTAAAGTGACAAGTATGAATTACCTTTAAGATCGATCTTCTTGCACAATTGCCCAGGCTAAATTATTGTAACCAATTTGAGGCGGAACCCGGAAGCTTTCAGCACTGTTAACCAGTCGCTTGAGCTGTCGCAGTTTGTTTAATTTGTTAAAACCCTACAGTCTGGGCAGTGCTAAAAAGTGTACAATGCACTCACAACACACGCAGTGTGCAAAATGCTGTTTGTATTGTAAACCATTGGGATGATCTCCAAATGACCTTGATTCACTTGCATCACTTTATATTATCCAAACAACGTGAAGTTTAAAAGAGGTGTAATTTTTTTTCGTAAATAAAATATAATACCTATGAACATGTGAAATAAAAACAACATTTCATCAAAAATCAATCCCTATTAGTTATTTTGTCACGGACATGTCATGTTATTCGTACTTACGATGTGTGTTCAATAAGTACGTGGTCTTAAATAGAAGGAGGTAAGCTACGCAGATGTAATTAAGATATTTTGCAATAAAACTTGATTGATGAAAATGTGGAAAGTTTCAAATAAATATCTGTCTTTATTTACAGAAAATCGTAACTTGTCATTTGAAGGTTTCTGATACTTGTTTTTATCTTGAAAATGGAAGATATTGGGTAAAATGTTGCTGTCAGCCACTAACATGCAGTTACCCGAAAATATCTCCCAGGCACAACAAGCAACAAATTTTAGAAATTTTAGCACAAAGTGTATAGATTTGACTGCAGATTTAAGGCATTGCGCAGAGGTAGATGTTGGCGGACGTAACCTTATGATATTATTTATTTTTGATAATTAATGCATTAACCATTCATACCAGGCTTTCAGCAGAAAGACAAATATCTTGTTTTCTTTTTTTTTTCTTCCTTGTATGCTTTATTTTTGATAATTAATGTTAAATCGAAACTTAAGAAACACTAGGCGGCTGATTTAGATTTGGAAGATTGGGAAAAAATCATCTCAACAATTGTAAATGCACAATTGATACCCGACTTAGATTTTTATTTTTAAAAATATTTCACAGAGCAATTGCTTTAAATACTTTTCTTTTTAAAATTGATAGAAAATATTCCCCTAATTGTTCTCTTTGTTTGAAATTCCCTGAAACATATGATCATATTTTTTGTGATTGTGAAATGATCTTATTCATATTATTGTCAACAAACATGACATTGATTTTTCTTGTTCAAAATTTGACAGCATTTTTAGCATCCCGGGGGATAAATTTCTTACACATTTATTTTCAAGCTTAAAATATTATATTTATGTTAGTAAATTCCAAGGTAAAAATTCAAATGTTATTGGTTTTAAGGCCCATGTTAAGATGACGAGAGAAAATGAGTATTTTAGTGGAGGTGGAGGTTTTATATTTAAGTATTGAGTATGTTGCTGGCTGCATGATTCACTCACAGGGGGTTTATTTTGTTATGTTGGGCAATTTATACTATCATTACAATGTGTTATTTATTTTCTCAGTAATTATAATTGATTTATTGCTGATTTATGTGATTTGCATGATTCCTTGAAAATAATTTAAAAAAATATATATACAAAAAAAAAAAAAGGAAAACCTAGTCGGCAACTTGAATTTTTAGTTACATAAAAAACAAAAGCAGATATTCATTTGATTCAGTATATTCATCAATATACATATTACATAACATATATTCATCGATATACATATTACATAACATCTAAATATCAACAGCTGATCTCCTGCTACCCCAGGCCATGACTTTATTGAACTCCCTCGTAGTAAATTGTATTGCAGTAATAGTTGGTGAGTTTTCTTTTCATTTTCTAGATGTTATGATTGCTTCAAGATTATTCCATTAGGCAGGATGGCGAGCATCGCTTCGCGATACTGAGCGCCATCATGCCCTCGGGCAAAATCAAGCGATTACACACGGAAAATATGAATGAACCCTTTATTGAATAACATTATGATCAGAACTCGAATATTATTACGAGTCTTTGTGTGTATTTCGTCGAGTTGTTATTTGTTTGTTCCTTTGTCAGGTGATTCAGTGAATTGCAGAGAGTACTTTTGATCAAAAATATTATTATTTAAAAATGCGTTCAAACCCCATTCATGCATGTGCCTTGTTAAAGGAATATCATTTTTATGTCTTTATTTAGTTTGAAATTCGCATTTGTTCACAGTGACAATAAATTACACATTTCCTATAACTACTAAACATTGGCTCAGATGAAACTGAAAGAAACTCAATAATATAATAATCTGATGGATTATTACAAAACTAGAATTATTAAGACAAACATATGAATATAAATTCCATGATTGAAGGAATTAGTTTGGTTGTGTTTTAATCACCATTGAACAATTCAAAAGATACTCAAACAACAAACATGAAAGCAATAATTTAGGTTGAAAGTGATTATTGTAAATGATTCTACATACCTACATACAGCGTCATCAAATTTGCAAGAAGAGATAAGGATATTCATTGTACGTCACGAACCATTTTACGTAAAGAGTATAACGACGTCTTAATTTTATCTTTAAGTTTAATATTTATATTTCTATAAAATTTCTCGGGAAATTGCGAATACTTGAAAAGTATCAGTTGAACGACTTGACTATGCGACGCACATGACACATTATCTAAGTAGATAGAATAAATGTCGGGCAAAAGACGAGCGATAATTGGGCGCGTGAAACCATCATGATTCTTTTTACAATGATAAATTGATTGATGGATTTTTGATTGCCATCTCTGCTAAATAGAGCACCATAATACGAATTTTATATTCATTTTATGAAATCGTAAATATGAAGGAAGATTTAATGGAATCGGGTGAATCAGTAATGATATTTGTTCCTTCCCAATCTCAAAGGCACAGTCCAGGATGAATTTAATTTTATGTGTTCTGATGATTTCTAGGGACTCTTACAAATTACACAGAGCAGGCTGGTACGACTATAGTATCATGGTATTGTTTGAACTTTGCATGCTGTGTAAATTACGAAAGTAGAGTATCATTTCGAAGTCAAGTTTCTCACAGTCGGCAGATCTTCGCCATTCGCGTTTTAGCATGGTTCGCCTGCAGAATATTAGCAAAACGAGCTGGTGCGTTTACGAATGGCACGCATTTAATAGCCTTCCATTTTACATTTAGGTCCCGTCTTGCAAACCATTAGTTTTCACCATGAATCTCGGCTATAAGTGGTTGTCGTATTAAGTTTCAAACTTAGATAGTATCCTACGAGTTTTCTACGAAGTGGGATCATTTACGACGCGATTAATATCAGAAGAAAGAAGAAATGCGATTGTTTCAACCACCATTTTAACTTTGTAACCTTAGAT
>JXSR01S006042.1:10388-22759 GCA_000969725.1 Ophiothrix spiculata
TAAATGTTCTCAATTTAACAGATAGGCCTACTCATCTTCATAAAAATATTTAGGAGAATCTGAAGCAAAGAGCTAGTTTGTGAATGTTTGTTGCTCTGACATTTTGCACGTGCCCGGCGCGCGATGTATGTGTTATGCGTAAACGTACTTCCGTAAGTGCTGTGACGTGCATCACACGCTAATTTGAATATCAACTGTGGATTCATCACGAATCAACAACAGCACACTCCTATATTAGGAGATACAGTGGGTTGTTGAATACTCCATCACCTATAATCGTACTACATATAACATACTATTTCACAGGATATCTTTAAAGTCTTCTACAGTGTACAAATTATTTCATGAGATATCTGTGCCCTCTTACAATACTTCATCAGCTATCTACTACAGATAACACACTCTTTCACAAGATATTTTCGAAGTCCTCTACAGTGTACAACAATACTTCATCAGCTATCTACTACAGATAATAAATTATTTCACGAGATATCTGTGCCCTCTGCAGTAGACAACAATACTTCATCAGCTATCTACTACAGATAACATACTCTTTCACAAGATATTTTTGAAGTCCTCTACAGTGTACAACAATACTTCATCACCTTTCTACTGCAGATAATAAATTATTTCACGAGATATCTGTGCCCTCTGCAGTAGACAACCATTATACTTCATCAGCTATCTACTGCAGATAACATGCTATTTCACATGATATCTAAGACCGCTGCAGTGTACAACAATACTTCATCAGCTATCTACTGCAGATACTGCAAATCTCAAATAATAAAGGCAAAATTCAGTTACTTGAGAAACATATTGTCAGGAGAGCTTGGAAAGACAAGATGTGGGAAGTAATTAATAATACTGCCACTGACATAACTATTCATTAATTGAACTTGCCTGCAACCTTCTCTGACCTTAATTAAACTTTTATTAAATGTGTCATTACATCAACCTACTTGTTCTTCCAATATTACAAGTGATTTAATAAGTAATTAAGGACATATTTACAATGAATGAGAGACACAGATGTTGACAAATTACTCAGCACAAATCTGGGTCAATAGGAAACATCAATAGTCTCTGCCAATCTATTACTGCTGACAGTAAAATGCATTAAAGAGGTTGTAATGATTTAATCAAATGAAAACATTGTTTATCCGGGTTGGTCTGCACAGTGATAACTACAGCAAATTGCGACCTTGAAATGTATTTTCACCTGTAGCACAAAATGAAATTTGCTGCATTTAAGACTCGTTTATGGTTGCACGGTCACATATAATATTGATGTCAGTATATGTGCATAAACAAGGGACTTCAATATAGCCACTCAGATACTGATTTGAGGAAAGTCAAAACACAAAGCAGCACAAAACTATGTACATCCCTAAATTTCCTCTCTATCAGCATTTTTCTATTGAAGCTATCAACCAGTTAAATACCAGAAAAGGGATTAAGAAAGGCCAATAGAAAATCACTTTCTCTGGCATTTGCCCGAGAATGGCGGTGAAGATTCACCGCTATTTATCCTACAAAAAGTAGGCTTTTTAGCAGGGAAATAAAACCTGCAATAGTATACTGCATCGTTCCACCTCAGTGCGGAAGCCAGCTAACACAGGTTTAGTGGGTGCAGACAAGCTAATATAATTTGTAATAGTTGCCATTTTATCAACATTATTGCAATGCTAGCAAGTCAAAATATTTTTTTAAACCTAATAACATTGCATGCAGTAGGCCAACTACTAGAATGTTATGGACTAAACATGTAAAATCAAACTAAATTATATATCTAATTAGTACTACATGTATTTATTACTAGGTCTACCGTGACAATATTTGGTGGCAATAACACATCAGTCACATTTGAAAATGGTTTGTGTTTGTAGGGCTACTGACAAACTTTCATTTTTATTTTACAGAATGCACTTTCAAAATGCAGTTAGAAGTTACCTGGGCCTTTCTCCTGATGCAAGTTAACATCAGGTAATTCATTGGCATTGCATTGCAATAGAAAAACATCTCTTGCTGCTATTACCTGGAAGCCCTGTTAACCGGAATGATACCGTAAGATCAATAGAAAATAGATGATGGAGAATTTGTTACTGCATTAAAGCAATACTATAAAGTGATAAAAATGAAGTGCACCCTGTCACCCATGACTTTTGATTTTTTTGGCTAATTGGGTTTGTTTTTGGTAGATATGAATACCCTCCAAACGATTTGGCTCAAAGATGCTCACTTTTTCTGTTATGGTCATTTGTTGAATTAATTTCAAGATTCCGAATTTAATTCCACGTGTATTAGTATAGGAAAGCATGCATGTGCTTTTTTATCCATTTTTTGGTGGCAAAACCATTTTTTTCACAAAATACACTTGAAAACGCTTTTAGATAGTCACATTCCTCCATTTTATGCTGTTTTTATTATAAACCATTTTTGATCAAAATCTTATAGTATTGCATAATACGAACTGTTATACACCAAAACTTTTACTATAAATGGCATTGTTACAACAAAAAATAATACAATATGAAGGAAAAGTACAGATTATTGCGATAAAATTTAGATAAAATGTTGCCTATTTCCCCGTCTTATTTCACGTTTATGACACACACAAAAAACCTGGAACAGATGACGGTGGCCATGCCTTACAAACAGATACCCCGCCGCAGTATCGGACCTGGAAGTAAACAGTGCCCCCAGTTTTATGTTGCTCCAATGCTACTCTGGATAGTACCGGTGGGAAATAATTGGGACATCCAAATATATATTAATCTAAAAATCTACCGCACACACAGTGTTCGTAAATCCTATGCTTTGTGTGTTTATCATCAACACAGATGTGCATGGTTTGCACTGTGAAAATTTTAAAAAGCCAACTGTGCATAATTTCTGTTTTTAGCTGATGATACCTGACGTGGATATAATTTTGGGGAAAAAAATAAGAAGGGGAAAAAAAATTTATACTTCCCACTACAATTAAAGCAGGTGATTTTATTAATGCGTGCGGGAGCTTTAAGACTAACAATTTAATTAAGGTGGCCTCACCACCAGCAAACTACTGAGTTGGCAACTTCATGTAATACTAGAGGTGAAAATACATGCAAAGGTCATAATTTGACGATGACATTGATTTCTCTCCAGATTGGGTACAACTAGATTTATATCTGGAATGGAAAAGAGAGGGGAAAACTTTGCGGAATGTTCCAATACCTTTCTCCTTAATGATAGGCTGACTATTCTTGGTAATCCCATATCAATATTTTATCTACCAGAGATAGCATACTATTTCAAAAGTTATCTAAAACAATCTACATCTGACATTGATTGACAACGGCACTTCATCAGCTACCTAATATAGTGTATAATTTCACAGGATATCTCAGCCACCTACATCAGACAACAATTAGGTATTCAAACATGAGTTGTTCATCGCGAATCAAAAATGATGCATCCATGCATCTGCATATTTTTATCGCGCAAGGTGGGCTTTAGCCACCCGAGCATGATAAAAATACGCCAACGCATCGGATGTAGAGTTGTTGATTCGTGATGAACAACTCTGTAACTTGTTTGAATACCTGTTAAAAACGAAAATATTCATTAAAACGTGTTAATTGAATTCTAAATGTTCTCAATTTAACAGATAGGCCTACTCATCTTCGTAAAAATATTTAGGAGAATCTGAAGCAAAGAGCTAGTTTGTGAATGTTTGTTGCTTTTACATTTTCAATTGTTCCCGAGCAAGAGGCTTTGCACGTGCCTGGCGTGTGATGTATGTGTTCTGCGTAAACGCACTTCCATAAATGCTGTGACGTGCATCATGCGCTAATTTGAATATCAACTGTGGATTCATCACAAATCAACAACAGTACACTCCTGTATTAGGAGATACTGTGAGTTGTTGAATACTCCATCACCTATGATCGTACTACAGATAACATACTATTTCACAGGATATCTAAGTCTTCTACAGACTAGTACAAATTATTTGAAAAACGTTGTATGTCTCATATTAGCATTGTCAGATGTTTGATATCATGACATAAAACCAACCCCAGATATATCACACATACACAGATGGAATTCTACTTGTATAACCGTAGTAATTGGTGATATTTTGGTTACCTGGTTAGGATTTTCCAGGTTTTACTCATGAATGACTGAGAGTTAATTTATTTCGATATATGTGACCGTCCATCCCAAACCAGCCGTAAATGCCACCTCTTGTCATTTTCACTTTTTTAATTATTTGCAAAGATATGCTTAAGTTTAACCCTTTGAACCTTGGCAATTCCACGTGTATCTGTACCGCTGATCCGGGCCAACCCAAAAATTTTAAAATACAATATAACCCCTAAACTTACTTAGATTTTGATTTCCCTTGCTTTACTTTTTCATTTTACAGTAGTCTGAAATATTCCAATAACCAGCATT
This sequence comes from Ophiothrix spiculata, assembly GCA_000969725.1. Classification (NCBI taxonomy): domain Eukaryota; kingdom Metazoa; phylum Echinodermata; class Ophiuroidea; order Amphilepidida; family Ophiotrichidae; genus Ophiothrix; species Ophiothrix spiculata. The sequence goes on from JXSR01S006042.1 coordinate 14,829, forward strand.
CACAAAAGAATATTATTTATGTCGACCAACATATTCGACATTACGTTGTAGTCTATGGGCAAAGCCATATTTGTTGAAAATTGTGATCAAATTTGCAAAAATATGTGGAATTTTTCACCTCTGTCGAGTCAATAAGAGCAAAATGACCCATCAACCATGGGTTCAGAGCTTCATTGATGTCTCCCGATATAAATAAGACCATTGAAAATTGTAACTACCCATGCCATGGTGATGACAGACACATCCAAGTTTCTGACACATGCGTGACCTTGAAGCCGGTAAACCGGCTCATTGGGTATACGATACATGTACACATGAGCCGGTATACCGGCTCGTCGGGTTCAAACGGTTAAGGATTAAAAGGAAACCTTAATGAACTTCACATGATTTCCAAAAGTCAAGTTATGGCCAGTCAAAGGTTGTCAGGGAGTAAAACGTATAACTGAGATAAACGCTTTCAAAGATCAGTAAGCCCAAATTTTCTGTTGTCTTAAAAATATGAAGATTTATTTCACATTTCCTATCATTTTCTTGACATGAAACTTTGCTGGTATTTTGTAGTAATCACAAGGATTGTGAATCTGTCAAAAAATCAATTTCGGAAAATTACGACCTTGATATATTTTCACCTGTAACAAAAATGGAGTTTCTGGAATTTATGGCACATATGGGCTGGACAGTCACATATATGCAATGCTGTCTCAGTGAATAGGAGATTCCCAGGTGCACTGAGTATTATTGCAGTCAGATTTGACATATTGAAGTGTGTCAAGGATGATTTACAGATTTGTTTCTATAATGACTTGGTGTTAATGTACTTCATTTATTCAAAAGGTATTATGCTTTTTGAGAACTTATAAATAAATTTTGCTTCTATTTTTTTGTAACAGTATAAGAATACCAAGGACATTGGAAAAGCAATATCTAAAGACATGTACATCATCAGATGAGAGAAACTGAGATTGTCTATTTTTATCTCATTATGGCAAGATTTTCTTTCACAATCACAATTGCATAAAAACCTCCTCTGCACTTTTCCTTAGCAAAGATAATTATTATTAGCAAATCTGTAATTGTGGACCACTAAATCTTAATCATATGTGGGTTGCTCTGACAAAATTAGCGGAAAGTCGCAAATGAATTTTTTTAATAAGTGGCTTCTAAAGTAAAAATATGGTGAAAAGGTTGAATTTCGTTTTTTGACAAAAACAAAAACAAAAACATTCACGCATAAATGTTATTATACCTTGAGTTTCAAAGGTCAATGATGCCGCGAAGTGCTATTAATCATGGTAAATTGATCACATTTTGCTATCATACACTACAGTTTTAAAATAAAGTTGCAAGCTAGTTTATTTCTATTAGCCGATTTTCAGTGGAATACCTTGTATTTTGATCTCTAAATTGAGAATGGGGAAAGAAAGTGTGACATATATCATTTGAAAGCTGAGATTAAAGAGAATTAAAATATGCCATAAACTCAATTTTGACATATGACTTTCTGCTCATTTTGCCAGAGCACCCCTCATATATAAACATACAATGTCACTCTCATAAAAGTATCAATAATTGATGTGTGAAACCATCACAATGAAAGAGGGCAAATCAATGACATAAACACGGAAACATTAATAATTGTCAATTATGCTATTATAATTAACTCATAACATAGTGTGCCACATGAACATAAATAATAAAAAAGGGAAAACAAATACCTTTTGGAGTTTATTTTAATAGTTTATACATGTAATTGTTTGTTGATAAATCATGCTGTTCCCTTAATCAAATGAACATAGATTTGAAAATCAAAGAGTATGTCATGTATCATGTCTCTTAAATCATGGCTAATACTTTTGTAAAATGTTTTCTCATGTAACATGCCATTCCCATCAATTGTAAACATCAACCATTTCTATCCATATTAACATAGTAATGCTTTAATGTGGGCACCCAAAAAAAGTGGATTTGTTACATTAAGAATGATTTTTGCATTATTAATTCTTTTATTTTTTCAATAATCTGATGAATTGTCATAATTGTGGCATGATTTTAAAGATAAGTTACTAGCCTTTCAAAAAATTAGGAATAAAACCGGAATTAAGTGACTACTTAAAGCAATACTATTAAGTGTTAATTGAAGCGCCTCCTGCCACCTATGACTTTGGATTTTTTTTGGCTTATTGGGGTTGTCTTTGAAAGATATTAACATCCTCCAAATGATTTGGCTTAAATATGCTTACTTTTTCTGTTATGACTATTTGTTGAATTAAATCCGGGATCTTAATTCCATGTGTATTAGTATAGGAAAGCATGCTTGTACTTTTTATCCATTTTTCTGTGGAAAAACAAGTTTTCAACAAAATACACTTGAAAATATTTTTAGATGGGTACATTCCTTCATTTTCAGCTGTTTTTACTCAAAACCATTTCTGATCAAAATCTTATAGTATTGCTTTTTAAGTAATAACTTGCTAAAGCTAGTTAGTCAGGGGGGCCCCATTTGCATTACATCTCTCTCGCCTCATCCATATCTAACTCCATTCAGGTAATGGGTGATTAGAGTTGATATATTAAAGAATAATAAATTCTATTTAAAATGATACCAAAAATATGACATGATGCACAATGTACATACCTCTACCATTCCAACCACATCCATAACCGCTTTAAACTCTGGCTAAATTAGCTTGTTAACTTTAACTAGTTATTGGTATTATTTACCCAATTAATTTGGGTTTAATTCCAACTTGATTTTGATAACCAATAAATTGCCATTAAAATCATCCAAAAATTATAACATTTTATTGGATTTTCATACAGATATGACAGAAAAATTGATGTACAATTTTCATATTACCACAACCGCACCCACCACAACCTCACCAACTGCCACACCTTGAAAAACATGACCAAATGTTCCTTGTGACGATTTTTATAACAAAGTGTATACAAGCCATGGTTCTAGCGGACTTTGAACCGATGAATATTCAGCTGAATGCAGCACCAAGCTCATGGCTGATGGCTCCTTTCAATTTGAAACGTCATTTGGTTAATGGTCCCCAGCAATCAGCTCTGAGCCATCAACATGTGACCACATTTTTACTGACAGCTTTTATTTACATGCAAATGTATATCAGTGCCAATCAACCTTTGTATCTGCTAATGTTTTGCACTACTGTCTCTTTGTGCATATCATTTTCTTCTTTTTAAATTTTGGGTCACCATCCAGTGATACCAATGTTGTTATCTATCTTAAATTAGTGTTTGATTTCTTTTAAATTATTGAGAATTATTGAAAATAAACCATCTATGAATAAGAGTAGCTAGGTGGGTAAATACGAGCAAGGAGCAATACTGATCTCAATTCTATAAATCCATACCTCAACATTGATCCATATTCTTTTTAAAAGTTTTTTAAATTCTATCATGAAATAGTTATTATAACATTGTAAATATGATATATATATGACATAAAATTTAATAACAATAGGCCTACTTTTTGAACAAAAACTGGTGTAGAATTTTCTATACAAAGAAAACTCTAAACCTGGCCAAATTCTGTAACACCTCCATGTTATATATCATAATCCAGCACACAATATTGATCTGTGTTCTACATATGCCCATCATGCTAAACTGTGTAACTTCATGCAGGTGCATATCATAGTTAATTGTGGTTCAATCTTAAAACAAGTTACACAGCTATAACTTAATGGAATTTAATAACTGTACCCAGAGTTCTTCAATTATTTTTCAATGCTGAATCTTATGCTGTGCAGATCAATTTTAGGAGCCTTGTTTGTTCAATTGTTATAACAGGGATGTTTTTTTAAATCTTATATTATTAATAAGAATTAATAATTTGAGAGTTCTTGAGTTCATATAAACGTGTTGTAATGCCACTCAAAAATGTACATATCAGAAATTCAAACGGAAAATAATATTTTTGAGAATTCAGTTTTTCTGTTCACAGGGTTTTGGAGCATGACGCTTGTTGCTACCCTGGTTTGTGTGAAAGTCAACTTGTTTGTAAATGCACGATTTACAGCTTGGTCTTATTCTAGTGCTTATAACACGCCAAGGATTGTGCGTGATATGCTTGAGTTAAACGATGCAGTACGCAGGCACACTTAATAAATAAAAATACTGTTTCCTGGTAATTACTGTCTTAATTAAAAATTAATGCATAGCAGAAATAGAGAGTCCAATTTATGTATTTGAAAAGAACACAATTGATGTGGAGATCAAAACACAGGAAACCCATGCTAGGCCCCATCAAGAATAACAGCTATAAACCATCAGAGACAATTCAGTCTGTCATCCATAGCAGACAGCCTTAGGTTGGACCTGCTATATATCTCGATCTGGCGTTGTGTTATGAGGTTGGACGAATCTGCGTTACACCCTGATGTAGAATGGAAATTGCATGTCTTTTCTTTTTAACGCATAGCAATTCTTTTCCTGTGTTATAGTCCCAGTAAATTATATATCATTGTAAAGCTATGATTGTAAGGATCGTCAACAAACCACAAAAAAGTGGATATACAGGGTGGAACAAATGTCATATAGGGTGTAAGTATAGAATTTCATGCAAAAATGGTACCATAATTGATTTCATCATATCTTTATAACTGTATGTAGTTCAATAATCTGACCCCTCGATATATGAAGGGGGTGCTATATACTTTTAAATAAACCAAACTTGTAACGGAATTTGCTTCTGTACTGAGCTATAGTGTGATCAAATATTATATGAAAGTCAATTGAAATCCATTACTACAAATACCAATTTATATGTCTTCATTCACAATTTCTTTTCATAATCATCCACAATTCCTTTTCATAATCACTGATTTATCATTTGTTCATAAACAATAACCCTTCAGTAGGTACAACGACAGGTAATAGCCAATACTTATAATGCACCGTATAGTTGCCTCATTGATGCAATGGTTGTAGCAGGTATGTATGCATTATGCATACATACCTGCTACATCCATATGATCCTCGCACCCCCACAAAGCGCCATTTGAATGCAATTATGTCAAAAAGTAAAGAATAATTGAATATGAAAGAATGGGGACTTATAGCCGGATAAATTGTCAAGGTTATGGTCCATAAACCAAATCAATTGACCACTCCTATCTGAAATTATGGTATAAATACTCCTTATTTTTACCTAAAACTGTAACGCCTCCACCCTTATACATACCTCACCTACTGACACAAGACCATCTACAAACTACAAACGGCTCGTACCATGCATAATTGAAAGCACAAGCTGCAAGATTGAAATCAGGTGTCACAACATGGTGATGATTTCCTCCTAAATTCCTCACTATGAAATAATTATGAGATGAAGTTTGTACATGGCTGGTTTGATTATTGAATTCAAACAGCTATACCTGTAACTTAATGAAATACTAACAGCAACTGAAAGATGCCTGCTCAAATTTTGTGAATGTTAAACAAATCATTACAAAGTTTGTGACTAACTGACTTGATTATTGAATTGAAATAATTCTACTAGTAACTTTGATTAATGAAATACTAACAACAACTGAATGATGCATGCTTAAATTGCAACTGAAACTATATGTGCAGCTAAGAGGTGAACAACCATCTGTATTCCCAAAATTTATGAAAGTTACAAAACAAATTTGAAATGAAAGTGTACCTAACAGTCCAACAAATCATTTGTCACTGATAAAGTAAACTTGGTACTGATAGAAATTACCCAAAATCTCAATATTTGAAAGGATGTCTTGTACCCTTTCAGGTTACGAATATCAGCATTGTGTGTTTCTCCATAGCCTGACTTTTCCATGTGCGTTTTTATGTGAAAAACAACAATTAAAGGAACTACACTACATTTTTCTGTCAACAAATTGAATTTAGTTCCCATTTTGATCAACTATGAAAATGTAATAAAAAAAATAAAGCTTCATAATGCCACCATTTTCACATCTTGTTTTATTAAGGTCAATTTCTTCGTAAACTATGTCTTTGGTGATTTTCATAAAATTGCTGCAGGGGCGATTTGTTCCTATTATTGTTGTGATTGTGAATGACCATTATTTTCAGTTTTGGTCAGCATTTGTAATCATCCCATATAATTGTATGTTCATCCTTATGATTTATAAAATTGTCACTGTATAGCAATACTATATTGTCACTGTATAGCAATACTATATTGCTATATTATGGCTTTTTCAATTCACTGTACTTGAGCCACTTTTAAAAATATTGCACATATTTTGACCGTTTCCGGTGTATCAAGCTTTACTGTGGTTCTTGGATCACCTGCAAAACTCTAGAAAAGGTATTGATACATTTTTTTTACTATGTGTAGATGACATATGTAGTTATATTTTTGCCAATTTTCAATTAGCTACCTTTAATAAAACAGAAAATATGATACAACAGGTAGAACTTTTTGAATGACCCTCGTAAAACAAATTATGAGATGAAGTTGCTTTATTATTGAGTTTTCGGGTGTTTTTAGGAAGCCATTTTGTACAGTAAGTCAATGGGAAGCTATTTTGTGGTGTGGTGCCTTATTTTATTGATCCTTCTGTGTTAAAAAAATTGATTTAGAAACACCTAGTCTTTCACATCAAGACTTAAAATGCTTCTATGACCTTCGTATTAAAAATGTAAAAGGGCTTATATACTTCATTGTATCAGAATATTGATTGAAAAGACTATAAAAATGAAATATTCTTAAAAACAAGTAAGGAAAAAGACAAAGGTTAAATATCAAATGCTACTCTCTTGCATCTTTCATAAGAAGCAGGTGCAAGTAAGAGTGGTCAGTACAGACGTAGAAATCTCCTTAAGGATTTATAATGATGGTCATTGAGCAAATGAACTTTTAGCATTAAATACTTATGCTTCCTCTACAATTAATTCATGCCTTTGTGTCATCAAGCTATTCTTTGTAACTGGTCTATCAAATATTAGACCATAACTGAAGACATCGTATACATGCCGCAAGGTTTTAACTCATAATTAAATTCTTGCTGCATGCTCCGGCGTCTCTACGGCTCTACGGACGCCGGTCGGACATCGGTCGAACACCGGCCGGTGACCGCTGTCCGATCCGTGTCTGCTGATATCTACTAGGTATGACGCCGTATTAAAACACATCGTAACCTCGCCGCAAGCTTATGTGACCAGGGTATCCGCTGTTGTTTATAATTGAATATAGGTATCATTAAGCTGCTTTTTTAACTGCTCGTACCATCTGAAAAGACTTACACGTGTCTACAAGCTACTTTCTATAACAATTAACAACTTAACTGGTGTTATCAAAGTTCTATGCCTTGCAGGTGTGATTCTAGTATGAATCTCTACAGATTACTTCCTTTATCAACATCAGTGTTGTCAATAAAACAATAAAAAGATGATGTCGTTTAAAGGATAAACATAATTTATCCCCATACGCTCGTGGAAACAAGATACAATACAGAAAAATGCCGCATTTGCATATTTTACCAATCCGGTAACATCATTTATTACAAGTTGTCATTTCATCATTTACTTTATATGGAGATATGGAGTAGCAAATAACTTATATAGTATAACCTTACGGAAGATAGCATGAGCATGATAATATAAATTTAGAATTCCAAACAAGCAGGATAATCCAATCATTGGTGGTAACCAACAATTAATCCTTGAAGGTGGAAAACTCAAGAATCTATCCTGCAAGACCCTAGGGATTTGAATGAACATTGCCAAAACTTCTCGAACCGAGAAAAGCAATGAATGCAACAAAATAACTGAGCCGCTTCCATTGAAGGCATAACTTTACCAAAATAAGCAATTTGATTGGTCGTCGTAACGACTCTGGTAAACAAAAACATAGCAACGACCTAGCCGCAGGTCTAAAGTTCCCCCATTAACAACTGTTGTGACCTAACACCTAA
>JXSR01S006042.1:23794-33991 GCA_000969725.1 Ophiothrix spiculata
ATTATTAAAGCATATACATATTTTAAATTTGTTATTAAAGTGTTAAGCTTTGAATATATAAGGTTTACTTTAACCCAAGATATGACAAAATGCTTGTTTGCACTTTATTATAAAGATTTTTGAATAATACCCTATCCACTCGTCCAATTCAACTATTTTCAGACTGACAAACCTTTATTTTTTTTAAATACTCCAACTTTCAATAGTTTGACAAATCACCCTACTCTATGATTAAGCGTTATAAAAGTATTTTAACATCATTTTTGGCACACTGGTATGAAATAACCCAATGCTACAGTGACATACATTCAGAAAATACTTAGTTGAATTAGACGAGTGAATAGGGTATTCTCTCAAAATCCAGACAAAACCACCCAGAACGCCAGAACCTTTGGTGGGCGGGAAAAAACTTCCGGAGATGCTACTGATTCTTTGACCAGTAAAAGAATGACGACTTTAAAAAAGAAGAGCCTACGGCCCACCAAAATAAGCAATTTGATTAGTCGTCGTAACGACTCTGGTAAACAAAAACATAGCAACGACCTAGCCGCAGGTCTAAAGTTCCCCCATTAACAACTGTTGTGACCTAACACCTAAGCCAACAGTCTGCTCTATGCCAAAATTACCGGCCAGATCGATTACCGCTTTTGAGGGTAACTTGATACTTAAGGCTGATGATCGAAGGGGTTAAACGGGTTTACCGCGAGCTTGTAAACCACATTTTTTTAAGTTTATGACCCAACAGCTATTACTAAAGACCAACGTTCTTTTCTGTTAAGAAGACTATTTGACTATGATGTCATTTCATAGATAGATTTCTGTTAAGCCCTATGCAATCTTGTACCCATAGTTGACATCACATAGAAGGTAGTCAACATTAAAATACAGATTTAAAGAAAAATAATTGCATTATGAAGCTTTAAAGTGAGAGAGAGCTTGCAGAAAATCTATAAAAAATCTTTACAAACGATGTAATGGCTGTAAAATGTCTTCACTCTACTAAAGCACTTGAATATAAAATGTTTTCAGCAAAATTGTTGCCACAAAGAGCATCAATAAAATATCATTCTTTGTGCCTCTCACTTCCTCCATGCATAACCATCATCAGTCATGGAATTTTCAAACCAAGAGATACAATAACATACTTCATCACTCAGTAGATAAAAATACAATGATATTTCCGTATCGCATTAGACTTCAAATTTCTATATGATACAAAAACTTGTATCATATAGCTCTTTTACCAGTCTAATTTGTATTGCTTATGGCAGTTGTATTAAAGGGCGCGTGTGGTTGTCGTGGGTGCAAAACTAACTGTAACGGGTTGCAATACGCGATAGAGACAACGTGCGTAGCTGTCAATCAAGGCTTGAAAAGCAAATTTAAACTTGATTGCAATATTATGGAAAATAATAAAGAGAGCTGTTTGAAAGTATTCTCACTGTTTTGTTTTTCAAGCTCTTGCTATAAAAGATGTTTTCATTGTTTTGTTTTTCAAGCTCTTGCTATAAAAGATGTTTACTGAGTGATAAAATATTAATGTTCATATCACACGAGGCTGAACCAACTCAAACCATTAAATAATAAAAAAAACTCTCACACACATGTGGCAAGGTCTATTATATTTAAATATAAATTCAAAACTGTTCAAGTTGCGGCACACAACCAAGTTTGTAGTTGCCGAAGACATCACAAAACATTTGTAATTTTGAGTTGTCGTAATTTAGCGATACATTTGCATATTGCTGCAATGGTCTGTCACAAGAAAAGTTAAATTCATTTCACCTCAAAACGATATGTTCTTGCGACCATCACGACTGGGTAATCGATATTTGGCTTGTTGCAAAATTTTCAAGATGTTAGAATCATTAAACATCAATCATCTTGTAAAGTGTGCCAAAGTAGTGTGGGTGGATTTCTGGAGCATAAAGTTCAATATTTGCAGATTTGTTTTTATGGTCAAGCATGCACCAAGTAATACCTTTTGTAAGCAGCCATTCCTTCATCTTGCTAGCCAAATTCATTGAAATATGACAACTGCAAGGTATGATATGCAAAATAAGCTGAGAAATCAGTTATATGATACATCATAACTTAATAGCACTAGACCTCAGGAAATTTGTTTCAGGAGTATTTCATGTTCATTCCAATTTTTGCCTACTTACACTTGTCACAATTTCATAATTTTAGCATACATGAGGAGTACAGACTAGTCTTGTCTGTATAAGTTGTTGTGAAACATACATTCAGCAAAATTGTTTTTAAAACACTTAAAGTCAACCCTTGTTAAGTTTGATTTCAAATCTAGGTGAAATCATTTTCTCTTTTAAGAGAAACATCCTGAAAATCTTAAAAGCTTTTCAGGATGAAAAACAAACTTTGGGGAATTTTTTCTTCAACATTTGACAAACCATCTTCAGCATGTCAATCTACTCCTAAAAATCTCCTAGATGTGTGGTTTAAAAACTAGTCCAAGTCTAAATTCTCCACATCCTTTTTAAAGAGTGGTAAATTCATGAAACAAACTAGAAATACTGAAAAAAGCAAGTAAACACAGTATGCAAAATACACCTAAGTAATAATTTATTTGTTTGTTATTTTTACTTTGTACACTTCAGACTCTTAGCACACATAATATGTAATCAGCCGGTTTGAGTTTCACAGAAGCAATTAGGCAAAATGCTTGTAAGTGATGTTTCAAATGGCCTAGGTGGCAAGGGAGAATGGTAATGATGCATCTCGGATATGACTAAGTGATCAGTTGAATTGCAATGGAGAACAAGGAGATCAAATGTCAATTTAGAAAATAAAGCAAGAAAAAGACAAGTGCTGTGTGGTTGACAGAAGCAAGATGAAATTTACGAAAATAGATATAGGAAATAAATTAGAGGTGAAGGTATTTGGTAATTTACAAACATTAACTCATCCCCGACATTTTAGAGACCATTTACTTTTTATAATTTTGAATTTTGCAGCCCATTTACTTTTTGTAATTTTAAAGGTTGATCAGGTCACAAAAGGGTTCATCCTGCACAGATATGGGATATTGTCAACAACAAATCACTAATTTGTTATATCTAAAAATGATTAATCTTTTTGCATCCCAATTCCTTTTATGGTTTTTGTCCACATCAAAGAGCTGAGGATTTATGTAAATTTTTATCATGAAGCCTTTTCTCTTTATTTTCTAAAATGCACATGTAATAATATTTTTGCATGTTGCTTTGCTCACATTGTTATTGTAAATCAGCCAGTTTAAGTTTCGAAGTAGCAATTAGGAAAGTGCTTATTAATGAACTTGTCAAATACCTATAGTGGCAAGGGAGATGGTAATGATGCATATATGTAATGACTAGGTGATCAATTGAATTGGAATGGAGCAATACGAAAATTTAAGAATTTAAGAGCAATAAGAGAGTTTAAGAATTTTTGTATACTTCAAAATACTGAAATAAATAATAGGGACACTATTAGTTTTCAAAACAAATACAAAAAGGGAGATTTTTCAACACATTTTTGTTACTTTGATGGTACATAAGCATTTGATTAATAATAAAATAATTAATTAATAAAAAAATAGGGACACTGTGTTAGTTTTCAAGAAAAATGACAAAAAGGGAAATTTTTCAATAAATTTTTATCACTTTGATGGCACATCTGCGTCTGATTAATTTCCCGCGTATATCTTACGCAGCGACGAGGATCTTGATTAATCAAACGTGTTAGTAAAGCATGCGTTCAGTGTGCATTGAAATTTGCGTACGCAAAGAGATTGCAAACAATTGCTTTAATTTTTACTATGATATGAAACAAATCTTTATCCGGCAGTTGTAAGCAACTCAACCATGGTAAAATGCATGGCGGATAATGGACCATATTGTATAGTTTGTGAAAAATGGTATAAGTGAAGCTATTGAAATATTTTAAAGTTATTTTGTTCAAATAGTTGGTCCCAAAATTGTTATATGTGTATCACATCCATTTTTTTCAACTGCATATTCTAATATGGCAAACTGATATCAATGTTGTTCTTGTTGTTAAATTGCATTAAGGAAATTAATACTTCAATAATACACTTTTAGTAAATGAACCTACACAAGAGAAGATGAACTCTAAAGAAATCAGGATTTTGACTTCCCTTGATATGATTTCTGCAGAATTTAGCTTTTAACTAGTTTGTTCATTAGTTTACAACAAGCCAATAAGATCACTACTCATTGTGTGCTTTCTAAGAGCATCAATACTTCATAGATCCTTGTAATAATATTTTATTTATTGGGTTAAAAGTACCATACCGCTTTTATTGCAAGTAATGCACACATCATGACCACTTTTGCTTACAATTCTGTGACTAATGACTTGCCTCATTTCGTTTGATTGCATCACATTATGTACCTAAGAATAGTAAGCATGCTAAAATAAAATGGGTTTTCTTGCCATAAAATCCTCCTTAGGCTATATTTTTGAGAAAAAAACAACACTCTAGTAGTTTTTATCAAAAAAATTTCAATCTGATCAATTTTATATGCCTTTAAAATATTTGTTAACTTGGTGATAATTTGCTATCAAAAATGAAATAAAATCCTTCTGAGGCTATATGACAGGAAAGAACAGTAGTAGTTATCTGTAGTCAATCGTTACAATAATTTCAGTCTAGTCAATTTTATATGCCTTTTAAAATATTTGACTATCAGTGTAAGACATCTTTGCCTGTAAACAGAAATATGCTATTAGGATAAAATCCTCCTTTGACTATGGCATTGAAAAAAACCTGGAAGTTCTTGTCATAATTATTTCAGTCTAATCAATTTTATATGGCTTTGAAATATTTGACTACTTGGCAAGACTACTTTTCCATCAAACATTAAACATATTTCTGCTTGCAGTATAATATAGAGCATGACAATGATGTTTGAAATAAGAGACATCAGAAGGAGGTAAAACTCTCATTTCCTGTCTTAGAATAACTTGACATTTCAAAAATAATTGTCTTAAAATAATGGAGTTTTGCAGATGAATGGAAGCTAATATTGTTTGAAGCAACAAAGTATTACAATCCTGGTTCTTTTTCATTTTTTACATAAACATTAAAAAAAAATAAAGAAATGCATACCTCATTATAACATTTCTTGTAATAAATCACTCAACACTTACCTTTTTTGCAAAAAGTCCCTGAGATAAACCTATTTCTTTGCTTGGTCTCAGTGACCCAATTTCCTCACTCTGTATATTACCCATTATTCAAAAATTCAACTGAACTCTGCGCTAAAGTCTTATTTGCCTAATCTTGATGATATAAATTGGCTGAACAGTCATTAACAAAGAACATCTGTCCTAGATGACTCTAATGACCAATAAATCTGAATTTGGGATGTGTCTATTTTGGCCAATCACATAATCTTATGCATTGAAAACCATTGATTATACACAGAGGAAGTAAGATTTTATTGAGCAGGAGTGGTTCATTAATATACAATCATGACAATTAGAATAAAGTCATTAAACCCACAATCATTATGACAACAATATGTATAGAACTCTGTATGTTATTGATCATCTCAAAGTGTCTTTAATATACAGATAGCTTGTTTTGAAAGTGTCTTTAATATTCAGATAGCTACTCATGTTGTTTTGAATAGTTTCATAATAGCCCTAAATTCTTCAAAATTTCATATTTTGTTAAGCGTGATCTTGTGTCCTCCAAAGAGGATGATTTGCTGAGATTCACTTAGTATTTGTGATAGTATAGCAACGGAAAAGCCTTGTAGGCTTGTGTTGCGAGCCTATTGAATTTTCGCAATTTTGAAAAATTCAGCCTGTTTTTGTAGCAAAATCCTTAAACATGGGTGCCCTTTATCTCAAAAATCACCCTTAAAGATGGGTTAGGGTTCCAAGCCCGGACCGCACGCCCCCGTCCAGACCAAAGTTGAGTACCCAACATTATATCTCAGTCAACATATTGAGCAGGAATGGTGTAGGGTTTTTTTCACTGACACGGAGCTGGAATATCATAGGAAAGTCAAAAGTTTTTGCAGCATTAATGTTGGCAAAAATATTCTTCTTTGTTATGGACATGTTTCCTTTCAACATTTTGATATAATAATGGTAACTCTAAGATAATTAAATGTAAAACCAGACTTACCTGTTGAAGACAGAATCAATGGCAGCATCATTGAGGAACACATGGAAAGATAGAAATAAAAAAATAACATTACTTTATTCTATATAAGACAATCTTTTCCTTATTTACAAAAGATGATACATTAAGCAAATTAATTCAGAAGTAATAAATATTGATAAATAGAACAATAACAAAAATTTGACACAATCAAGTGAAATGAGCATCATGTTGCCAATTTTCAGTTTATCTTTAATTGTTTAAATATAAGACAATGCTTTGATCTTTAAAATGCCTTTATTGTCAAAAGTAGTTCAAGTTCAAGTTTATTTCAATATCATATATAATACATAAGTAACAATCAAATAAATGAACAATACAAAACAAAGTACACAGTGGAAACTCGTTAACACAAAATCTGTTAACATAAAAACCCTGATAACATAAAATGGATGTTGGGTCCGAAGTATTGATTTCCTATGGGAATTCAGTTGAATAACACAAAATCCTGATAACACAAAGTAAACTCTTTAACCCCAGTCATTTTGTGTTAACGAGGTTCCCCTGTAGTATTTCTAACATCTCACACATTCCCCTTGATCGTGTCACTAGTTGTCTTTTGTTACATAATAGTTCATTTTTACGTAACTTTTAAGCAAGTCTTATATGCCAGAATCAAAAGTTTGGTATGTGTTTCGTAACGATGTACGGGTCTATTATACTAGAATATCAGGAGGCAATAGAGACCGTGGTTCTTCAGTATCTGCCATCTTGGATGCTCCCCGATATAGAGGGTGTACTTTATTATCACCATACAACATCCTTTCTTTTTTACCAAATGAAAGAGAGATTAATCTTTCCACCTTATTTCTAAGAAAGTGATTAACCAACATCTTTTCTTTCATTAAAAAATGAAAAAGTTAAAAAAAATATTTTTCCAAAAAGAGTTTTTTATTTTAACATCATACAACAGTATGTATTTTAAGACTTCTTTGTTGTTATGAATTATGCTCTCTAGTCTTCATTATTCCAAACCACTGAAAATAAGCAGATTTTGCCTACTATATAAGTGTTCAATATGACTGTGTGTACAGCTTAAATGTCACAAATTGATCATTCAAGTCAAGTCATATAATGTGATATTTTGACACTTAGATCAAAAGTGTTATATTGTCAACTGTTTTTGACCTGGTTGAAACAAGAAATGTCATGCTAGAGAAACTGAAGTACAGTTAGTGTGAATAGTTAGAATGGCACCAAATTACTATCTCCTGTATGAAGTGTTACTTTCCTAAAGATCAAGAAAAATAGCAGCTGAGCTATTTCACTTCTTACGGAAGGTGTTGACTGGTGAAGAAATGAAAAGGTTAATGCATAAAGGGGCCCAAGTACCAATAACTTGACTATGGGTTACACATTCAATATTAATTGAACTACACAGTGCTGGTTGGAGTTACAAGTATCATGTAGGCTCACACCCAGGGGTTTTAGGTATTCAAACACGCTACAGAGTTGATGCATCCATGCGTCCGCATAATTTTGTCGCTCTCGTAAAACCATCCAAGTGTGATAAAAATATGCCAACACATCAGATGCAAAGTTGTTGATTCGCAATGAACAACTTTGTAGTGTGTTTGAATACCTTCCAACAACGAGAATCTTCCCGAAAAGGTATGAATTAAATTCTAAATGTTTTAAATACTCATCTTCATAAAAATATCTAGCAGAATCTGAAGCAAAGTGGTAGTTCATGAATGTTGTTGCTTTGCTGTTTTCAATGTTCAATTGTTCCCAAACACGTACCAGCTTGGCACACACTTAAAGTGCCTGACGTGCAAAGAAGAGTGCACCGACTTATGTGTACTCGTAAACGCACTTCCATAAACTATGTGCAGTGCGTGACACGCTAATCTGAATATCAACTGTGGATTCATCACAAATCAACAACGGTACACTCCTGTATAAGGAGATACAACGAGTTGTTGAATTTTGTTTAGCCTATGACTGATATGGATGATTATAGGTTAATAAATGCGCATTTCATACGCGAGTGAAATGAGACAAAATCAATGCACGAGCGGTCAATTTTGATGCGTCCAATTCTCGAGGCCCGTAGGGGCCGAGTGCATTGGACTGCAATCAAAATTTACCACAAGTGCATTGATTTTGTCTCATTTTACGAGCATTATGGAATGCAAATTTATTAATCTAATTCATACACGACAGAAAAATAATATTGCATCTTTTGTGAAAAGAAATAAGGTCTTTAAAACTTCTCTAAACTAAATAAATAATCACCCGTCAAAAACAATGAAACATTCATACGCACTCAACGCCCACCACGCAAATCGGAACGCAACAAGCGCAGTGGATTGTGAAACCCACTGCACTCCGCGTAGTTTATATTCATGCGTTCTGATTGGCTAGGTGACACGCGCAGCACACGCGGAGTGTATGAATATTGTACAAAATGATGATTGGACTCCCTTCTTAGTATTACATTTTGCTTCCAGAATTTCAATTAAAAGTATAGACCGGTAACAAACATTTGATGCTGGTTTAATGCAACACATGTGCAATTTAGTGCAAAGTTTAATTTGTTTTTAACTTGGTTTTGAAGTTATTTTATATGGAGTTATTCATCATTTTGACATCACAACCAAATGTTTTGGTAGCAAAAAATTTGTGTGGAGGGCAACTATAGCCTAACCTTAAAGGAAAGTTCTTCAAAGTGATAAAAGGGTAAGGATCATTAATGGATGGAAAGCATGTTAATTTTGTTTTTCCAGTCAGCATAAATGCTTCTCAATCCTTAAATAGCTTTATCCTTATTTATATTCCATTTGCATTTGGTTCCCAACATGTGTATTCAACCTGGTTTGCAATGGCCACATGCTCCAAGAAAAAAAAATGTCATCATTATTTCCTATGCACAGATGGAAACATGACTAAAAAAATAAGAAAAAAAGCAAAAATAAATAAATTAATTAATTAACAAATAAATTGGGCTATATATCTAAAGCTAATATGACTTTAAACAATGCTTTAGGTACATAACCAAACCCTTACTCCAGATGCAAAAATACAAATACATTATGTGACCGTCCAGCTCAAACCAGCCATGAATTCACTTTCTTACACATCTGCTAAGTCCATGTTTAAATGACACCTTGATGAATGTTATCCAATATTTACAAGTGAAGTTATGGTGCGTCAAAGTGTGTCAATGAGTAAAAGATGAAACCTAGATAAGCACATTCAAAAACCAGTAAGTAATATACTTTTCTATTGATGGTCCTACTAAGATGTGGATTTTTTCATACTTTAGTGCAATGTTTTGAAATAAAATTTTGCAAGTATTTGTAAGAATGCATAAATAATGTGAATCTGCAAAAAAATACTTTCACTAAATAACAACTTTTGCATGTATTTTCACCTGTAGCACAATATAAAGTTTGCCACCACTACAGTTGTTATGGGCTGGAAAGTCACATATTACTAACCACAAAAAGCACATCATCAATCTTAAAGTGTCCATTTTTTGGAATGCATAATTATGAATTTGAAACTCTCATTAACTTTTAACTTATAAATGAATAGTCAAATAGGCTTAACTTTAACATATTTATTAAAATCATATAGCATGTAAAAACAAAACTATTTTAAGAATCCCAAAAATTACGGTTGAACCAATAAGATCTCTGACCCAAGGAACATGGTTTTATGGAAGAAGCCATATTGAAAATAAATGGGACCTAAAGCACATTAGATACACATTATGCTGTTGTTCTCTTATATTTTGCAATGCATTGTAAATGGATGATTAAATTTCTAAATGGCTTGCAGTATAGATGAGTTGACACTAATGTTTATAAACACGGGTAAGGAGCTAGTCCACATATACGCATGAGGGAACAACAAATAGTCTGTGGGAAAAACCTTGACTTTGGGCTTGACTGCAAAATGGAGTCTGCACAATTGTTTTTGACTGATTCTTAGTCTTTGAGACCCATAGATTCCAGAACTGAATGATGCAAAATCCGCATCATTGAGCATTTTGAGAAATCCAAGATAAAACA
>JXSR01S006042.1:56325-67545 GCA_000969725.1 Ophiothrix spiculata
TGATCAAATTCTTATCATATTGCGTCAAGTTGCACACCAAATTCCTTTTGTAAAGGGGATTTATATAAGTTGACACCATGTACCTTTGCTTATCTAAAATTTTCCAGAAATAATAATGTAATAATAAATTTTCTTGTTGCCTTTATCAAGCGCACTCAAGATCCCTTGCCCACTTTGTAATCAGCCAGTTTCTGTTTCACAGAAGCAATTAGGAAATTGCTTAGAAATGAAGTTTTTGAATGCCTAAGGTGGCAAGAGAGAATGGAAATGATGCATCCAGGACTTCTAGGATGTGACTAGGTGATTAAATGAATTGCACTTATGAACTGGGCGATCAAATGTCAATATAAACAGAAAAAAGACAACACAACGACAGGAGTGTTGTAAGAAAGAATCATGCCAGATTAAATTTATAAATATAAAAAAAGTTTTAAATTGCCAATCAACACTGAAGGTATGCTATGATAAATATCTGATAAAAACATTATTGTTTGAATTGTAATTGATTATTATTATAATATTTAACAAATCATCCGATAAATAAGATTGAAACCATTTCATCTGTCAGTAACTGTCCACAAAATTCTGAAGCAGTTCATTCACTGATATGTGGCGCAATTATATTTGGCAAAGGAATTGTGACATGTATTAATTGCCATGGATTTATGAAGAATGTAACATTATTTTGTCATCAAGAATCACACATCTTTGTGTTGTGAACTTCCTTCTTGATTCATTCATATGCAATTTGCAATTCAGATACTTTATGGTTTAAAGGTCCAATTCATGATCCACTTTTCAACCTCAAGGTCACCTCTATCAAAATTGACTTTTATAAGCTAGAATGAATCCTTGACTGGTGTATGTTACAATCCCAAAACCATTCTTTCAAATGTGCTTGCATTTTTGAGAAAAGTGCAAAAATGTGTCATTTTCTGATTATTGTTTGGGCCCCGACAATAATTACACACAGTAGCCTATGGGCATTTTTAAAATGCTGAAAAGCTTGTAACTTCAGAACGAATGGTCGAATCATGTGGAAATCTTCAGCATATATTTATGTTGTACTCTTCATTGTATTTATCCAGAAAAGTGGAAGGGTCAATGTCACATCAGAATCTTTAACATAGTATACCAACGCATTATTTCAGGATGGTCTTGATTAGCAATCAGATGTTGCTCTCAAGAAAAACTATTGTCTTTGTTTTTGAAAGGTCTATTTTTCTTGTTTTCAATGATAAAATTACATGGCTTCTGATGGGAAAATAAGCACAGATTTATGTGTTGTACTGTTTGTGCCAAAGCTGCATGCCTTGGAATATGGTAAGGATGTGAATGCGAATTTGCGTGGCAAAAATGTTTTGCACTAGGCCTGGGACTAGAACCCGGGTACCCGGATAACCGTCTGAGCTAAGCTTATCCAGTACAAATTTTCATAACCAAATGGAGAATAAAAATCCATGATTCAGTGATTAACTAAAAAAAATATACTGAAGTTGCTCAACTAACCTTAAATCAGTTGCACATAGAGGAGGTAAAATTTCATAAGTTTTGATGTTATAGGAAGATGACATATATTTTATGATGATAATTACATACTTACACCACTAACCAGTATTTTGTTTACATCCTTGCATTCAAATCAACCCATTAATCCCAATTTTAGGGTACCCTGGTAGCCGCCCGAAAATTGTGTAATGTACCCGGGTACTAAATTACCTATTTTGCACATGAGTAACAGACCAAACTGTATTGATACAGAAATAACATGAAGTTAAAGAATTGTTATAGCTATCTTGTTTTTAAACAAAATATTAAAAAATACTCAGTGCCCATTATAGATATGCACTTTATTCATATTTCAAGTGAAATGTGTCTTATTATGGTAATCATAACTAATTAATTTTACATAGTATTGTTTATGTTGCTATGAAATACAAAAATTACACATAAGAATCAAAATGGTCTGACCAATTCAACTGGAATTTGAAACTTAAATCTGTTTAGTGCACATTATACATATTATACCTTCAAATACAATTTAAGATTTATAATTATACTTAAATATATGTCTACCCCTTTTCTATTCATAAATTATCCATTGTGTTTCTTTTGTTCACATTTTAAGAATGAGGCTTGGATACCGTTTTCTAACAAAGCATTTTGATAACGTTCTGGGCAGTGAAGTGAGTCGAGATGGAGAATTAGAAACACAGATTCTTGTTTGACATTATCAACAATTATTATGCAGTCATGAATTTGAAGACTATGCTAAACGGGTAGGACAAAAAGACGATTGAAGCTGATTGATCAATCTCACCATGCGTTTCAAGAGAAAACAATTATTGTATACCTTCAACATGGGTTGACAGTCTTCAATAATCATAATGAATATTAAACAGGGTCAAAAGTGACATTTTCAACCCAACATGAATCGTTTTCTAATACCATATATTTTCTGTATTTTTTACACAAACGTGACAAATTTCATTACATCGACCAACACATTCCTTGGGGTACCATATCCCTTTATACAGGGTTTCGCCGAGGTGTATAAAATGTGCTACATTTTAGATGATATGGCATCCTTTGGTGAAACATAAGCCAAGGGCTCTTGCTGCATCTCTAATATGCTGGAATTGCGTTTCAAAATTTACGGTGGATTCCCTTTTTTTATTTTTTTTGTCTTGCCCGTGTTTATTCTTATGTACATATTTGACATTACAATGAATTATTATGCAAATGAACAAAGTGAGACAATTAACATGAGTGTGACTCTATCTAAGTTCAAGTGTATAGAAAACCAACGCATGAATTTGCACTTTAACTCACACCATCCATTGGCTACTGAGGCTGACACCACCAAGAAATCTTTCTCTGTCATTACCTTCAACACAGCTGGTGTTACTTCCACCTTTAAACCACATTGGACTCTACAACAAACTCTTGTTTCACCCAAGGACAAAATAGTTATTGAAGATCAATCAGGTGTGGTTTCAACTTAATTGCCAACACTGTGCCCCATCTTACATCGGTGAATCCGGTTGTAAATTGGGAACACGGCTGGCAGAACATAAATCCAGTGCGACAAGTTCAAAATCAGCAATGAGAGAGCATGTTGTAAGAAGTGGTGGCCACAATATTGATTGGAATGGTGTCAAAGTGCTCGAAAGAAAATCCAAAGAGTATTCTCGTTGGGTTCTGGATGTGATACATATTTACACCATTCCTTGTTTACACCAAAGGACCAAACCTGAACAGAGACAAAGGCCTACCTAGACTTATGTAGATCTTATCTGGGACGCGTTGCTCCAGAAGAGGGGCGGGCAAAATAACATTCTTACATTTTCATGACGTCATTGTCATCTTATGACGTCATCACTAAGAGGAAATTTCACAGCACAAGATCAAATGACGACGGATGTTGCACATCTGAAAGCACTTTTGAAGGTTACAGTAGTGCTATATAATCCATCATCAACTTTAATGTTCAACTCATTTATTGACTGAATAAGCATTACAGTGCGTTGTTACTTTTGAAAGCAACGCACATGTAATGACCCTTGTGGCCTGCAATACTTGTGCTTCTCGGCTTTCGTCATTTTACTTGATTGCATCACATTATGTACCTAAGAATAGTAAGCATGCTGAAGAAAATGGGTTTGTTTGGCATAAAATCCTCCTTAGGCTACAAAATTGGAAGAACATAAGTGGTTTTTGTCAATAATTTCAGTCTAATCAATTTTATATGCTCATGAAATATTTAACTACTTTGCAAGACTACTTTGCTTTCAAACATGAAACATGTTCTTGGCATAAAATCCTCCTTGGGCTAAATCTTTGAAGGGAACACTTGTTTTTCTTGTTATAATAATTTCAGTCTAATCAATTTTATATGCCAATGAAATATTTGTCTATACTTTGGGAGATAATTTTCAAACATTAAATTTCTGCTTGCATTAATATGCAAAGCACAACGTTGGTGTTTGAATATAGGAGACATCAGAGCATGAGAAAAAGGCTCATTTCCTGTCTCACAATAACTTGACATTTCAGGAAATAATTTTGTTTTCAGAATATAAATATAGTTAATGTAACAAAAATATACACTGCAAACAGCGCATTGTTATGTAACTTATAATAAGGACTCCAGTGAATATTTAGGTGCTAGATTATGTGAGGATTACTCACTTAAATACTTTGCTATCCTCTGCGCTCTTAGGAAGTGATTTTTACAAATGAAATGTGAAATTAGATGGAAGTGCAATCAAACTTCCAAAGAATTCTTTTCATTCATCCTCAACTTTTATATGGATTTTTTGTAAACATTAGATGTTAAATATATAGATTGATTGAGAATGGTTTGGATTTTATAAGTACAGGAGAATTATCTGTGGGACAGTCACATTTGCGTCAAATTAAACACCCTTTCTCCACTGTGCATTTTATCAACTTATAGCAATCAAGTGCTTCCTGTTTTATTGTCTAGTGGCTCATTTGTGTAAACTGCTTGATGTCGATTGGCTTTGCAGTTCAAGAAAATCTATTCAAGATGACCCCGGTGAACAATTAATCTGCATTAGGGTATGTATGTGTGTGTATTTTGGTCAATATCTTTATTCTACACAGCGGAAATCCTCATTGATCAAGAGTTTTTTATTAAAACTATAATTCTGAGAGAGCTGAAGCTACAGTTCTTATGAAAACAAGATGGATGACACTATGCATGCAATATTCTGACTGATTGTCTCAAGCTAGCTGATGACACTACAAGTTTTAATCAACAATACATCATCAGTCAAGTTGTTTTGAGGAAATTGAAGTATGTGGGATTGTTTTGAAACAAAGCAAAAGCTAAAGCTAAAGTTGTTGGTTTTTTAAAGAACAACTTATCAGACTTGGACAATACATAAAGCTGACATATAAGTCAATGAATTGCTTAGATGTTCATTTCAGAAAAATGTGAAATAAGATTGAGATCTAAATACTTCAACTGCCTATAAGCTACTAAAGTATCTGAATAAGTAGAAAAGTGGATCGAGCACACCAGCATGTTAATCCACATCTAAGAATGTCACTTGTACTTTTAAACATACAATTACGAGATTAGGCCTTCAAAAAGTTGTTTGATTGGTGTAAAACGATTGACCAACTCTAATTTTCTGGTCAAATAAAACATTAGGGTTGGAAAGCACCCACATTGAGTGAATTGGGTGCTGTTTGAAAACTTATTTAAAAAAAGCAACTGAGCTTGCTTATAATTTGGTATTTTTTGCTGTTTGCTGATCAACAATTATTTTTAAGGCCCTATAAAAAAAGGTTTAAAATTAGTTGTTTTTCACTTATTTTAATGCAAAAAAGGTTGTTTTTAAGAGCACCAAAGCCAGAATTCAACAATATAGGAAATGAACAATAAAGGAAATGATAAGTCAATGAAAATACTACAAAAAACGATCAATTTTATCGTCCTGGTTTGACAAATACTATTGAGTACACTAAGGCCATGAAAAAAAAGTTTTGTCTCAGAAACACCAAGAAAAAAAAAAGGTTTGTCTCAGAAACCGTTTGCAAAAAGCTATACGGTATGCAATTTTTTTTTTTTTATTTATAGGAAATTTGCTATGTGGTTCGGGATATTTTTATTGACGCTCTAAAATTTTGATCGCCCAACTTACGTGTGTGAAGTTCCAAGTTTCTAAGTACATTTCTGCCCGTTTTAACTATGCGAAGTCCTGACAGTTGAAATCAAACGTAAAATTCAAGCTAAAATTGCAACAGAAAATGACAACAACCCGGACAGCAGTTGATCGCTGGATTACTCTCAATAAAAAAAAGAGAGAAAGACCAGTGCGTAGCTCTACGTAAATTCATTTTCACATAGCAATGCATGCGGGTTTCTGAGACAAACTTTTTTTTGCCTAAGAGCAATATTTTTTGTTGGAACCATTATGGTGGCATTTCATGAGGTGGGTCAAAAATGTGTTACATGGCCAAAATGGTCAAAAAACAATTGTTTGATATGATGTTAATATTATTGATCTCTTTCAAGTCAAGTAACTTTTTAGCCAAATATCACTTTTGTTTTGGCATAATGAGCTAATTAATGGTTAATTACTCCATAGACGGCAATACAAACTGTAATTTTCAAACGTGGCCTGTTTTTACTAAAGCAAGTCATAAATTGGAATGATTAATTTAATGGTAAACAGTTCATTTTTTCAGGATATGTTCAAAACACTTTAATTATAAGTTACTTTGATGCATTAAACTTGAAACAGACCCCTTAGGGTCTTGGTGTTGATGAACTTCAATTAATTAGAGGCGGGCTATACAAGGGGAGACAATTGTGATGTTTCAAATCATTCTGTCCTATTCTGTTCTGATGCAGCTTGATCCCCTGAACATTTTGACACCAAATTTGTCAAAATCGGACAAAAAAATGAGAAGGTGCTGCCCAAAAAACTGATCGAGGGGGGAGGGGGTCTGAGGAAGGTCTAAAAATGATAAATTTGCTAATTTCTGTAATTATATACCAAATTTTAGCCATGTTGGTGACTATCTGTATGTAATTGAGGTCACAGAATCCATTTGTGAATGTTCCAGCAGTGTCAAACCTTTTAAAATGGCGATATTGTCTCAATTTGGGTATCTACCGCATCCGTAGGCACCGCATCCTTAGGCACCACCACCCTTGTACTGCCTAGTTCAAACCATTGTCTCTCTTAAATTATGTAACCCATGAAAGCCAAATTACTGCCACAAATAGCAGAAAGTGTAAGCTTTCAAATAAGACATTAAACAAGTCAATAGGCCAAGGAATAGTGAATTTACATCAAATTAAGTTCGAGAACCCACGAAAAAATGTAACAACACCACCTTTTTAGCATACCCACCTAATGAAATGCCACCTTATCTTATTTGCAAGAGTATGACTTAGGCTGAGTTGACACATAGTCATGATTACTCGTGTCTAGTTTGCACATACATGAGTTGTGACAGGCTTTCTAGAGTGAGTCAACTTAGCAATTGCGGTCACACATGAACACAACTTGTGCATTAACACTAATGGCTCGTGAGCAAGATGCCCATAACGCTATTGTCTGAAAAATCTAGTTCCTTATTTATTTATCTGCTAATTTATTGGGTCTTAAACAAACATTCAGACGCTAAATGAGTGAGGATCACTTGACTTTGCTAATCTCTGAGCTCTTAGTATTTGGCCTCACAAATGTAAGGTACACTGGCGGTCAAAAGTGTTTGTGCACGCTTAAATACGAGCAAAAACCTTATCATTATATCAAAAGAGCAAGACTCTTTTGAAAAATTCATATTTGTTTATAGGTGTCATATGTATCCAATATAAATAATCCATGTTTCCTCTGATTTTTGTTCTTCCATAACCATAAAAATGGCCGATCTCTTGGACAATATACAAATACACCACACATACTTTTCGTTATGTACCTATGTAATTTGTTATTCAATGCTAGTTATAACCGTGTAACCGTAAAGAACAACTTCAGGTTATAAGATTTCCAACAAATGTGCAGTTATGTATTTAAACTTGGTTTGTTTGAATGTGCAGAAGAAAGTATACAGTATGTTTAGCACGCCATACTTTCAAATGAGGTGAATGTAATTCCTGTTCATTATGTAAAATATAAAATCTGGGGAAAAAATGACGCAAATGATGAATGATTCTCGTGATATGGCTGGTGAAAGGTTTTGTTTTGACCACCAGTGTAAGTGATGGCACTCTGTCAATCCATACTGTATAATCTATCCTGAACAATTTATCCTGTACAATCTTTTGTTTTCTTTATTGTACACCAGATACTAATTGTACAGATTGAGAGCACTTTAGTTTAACAGTACAGGAGAATTATCTGTGGGATCTACTGTGGCAATAAATCATTCGTTTTCCACTGTGCATTTTATCAACTTATAACAAACAATATCTTCCTCTGGTGTCTCATTTGCGCAAACTATGACATATCAATTGGCTTTGCAGTTGAAAATTTATTCCATTTGACCCTAGTGAACAATAAATCTACAATTACGGTGCATGTATTACTATTGATCTGGACTGTTTATTAAAAACAACAGCTTCAAGAGTACTTAAGCCCACAATCCTTAAAACAGCAAGATGAATAACACTATATACGTAACACACTGTAATCATATTGTCTCCAAGTATATCTTTTTTAATTGAGTTTACTGCAAGCTAGAAACCCCTTCATCATCACGAATACAGTTGCTAGGGGTTTAGTGGTTGATTACATATTGTGACCTTTCTTTTGTCTAGCGTACCAATTATGCTGAATCAAATATCAAGAAATTATTAAGGAAGTCCGCGAAATTGTCACTTCATTGTTGTCTAGTAAGAGAAGAGTCTGTTCTTTTGGCTTAGAAGTTATGGGAGAACTTCTTAACAAATAAAAGGAATACTATAAAGTGTTAAAAATGAAGTGCCACCTGTCATGCCTGTCACCCATGACTTCCGATTTTTTTAGCTGATTGGGTTTGGTTTTGGTAGATATTAATACCCTCCAAACGATTTGGCCTAAATATGCTTACTTTTTCGGTTATGGCCATTCGTTGAATTAAATTTGGGATCCCGAATTTATTACACGTGTATTAGTAGGAGAGCAGGCTTGTGCTTTTTATCCATTTTTCTGTAGCAAAACAAGTTTTTGACAAAATACATTTGAAAACGCTATTAGACAGTCACATTCTTTCATTTTAGGCCGTTTTTACTCAATACCATTTCTGATCAAAATCTTATAGTATTGCTTTAAGGCAGCCCATTTGATTGCAGTAAGTACCTATCATGTAAAAGGTTGGACATAAGACCCGGGTACCTGAACATCCCTCATACATTTTGAGCCCTGAGAACGAAACCAAAAAATACATACTCAATACTAAAAGAAAATAAATTAAACAAATAAATAAATAACAATTAAAAATAGTCAATGTGTATTTTACTGTTAAAGATACAGTGTAGGATCAATATGATTTTTTTTTGTTCATGTCAACATTTTCCTACAAATGGAAAATCACCCTCATGAAAAAAGCAAGTAATTCCAAGCTTGTAACGCGTAAGCCTGTTAAAAGCCTGTATTTTTAGCTCCTAATAAGCATGTTTTGTTTCAAATACGAGCAAGTTTTGTTTCAAATACGAGCATGCCACATGCTCATAACGCGCACTCATGATAATTAGCTTGTTACAAGAGCTTAATGTTTTTAAGGGATTGCTAATTAGTGACATTAATGAAACTAATCAATCATCATAATGCATTAATAGTCCATTTGATATTCAATGATTGATACCACCTGTTGATTCTAGGAAACAGAATAAAACTATTGTATGAAAGTGATGACAATTCTGTTCTTACACAACAAACACATATGTGATGTGCTCTTACAAAAAGAACAACCGCTAAAGTAAAAAATATGGCAAGGTCAATTTTGTTTCTCATGCAAAATGCATCAATGCACAATATTTTATCTCGCAAGTTTTGATAGCTTAAAGCAGTAGGCCTACTATAAGATTTTGATCAAAATAAATTTGAGTAAATAAAGGAATATGACTTTCGAAGAGCATTTACAAGTGAATTTTGCCAAAAATTTGTTTTACCACTGAAAAGTGGATAACATTTTCACAAAGACTAATTTTGATTCAACAAATGAGTAAAACAGGGAAGTAAGCATCTTTAAGACAAATCGTTTGGAGGGTATCAATAGCTACCAAAAACAAACCTGATAAGCCAAAAAAAAATCAAAAGTCATGGGTGACATAGGGAGCTTAATTTTCTAGATCTTATTGTATTGCTTTAAGTGTTATCAATCACGGTCAATTTATCACATTTTGCTATTATACTCTATTGCACTTTGACCAAACATTTTGACAAAGTTGAAGAGATGGTTTCAAGAGCTGAGGCAGAAAATTAGTTAAATAAAGCATCTTTCTCACACATTAACCTGTTGCACCAACTTCCATGGCTCCCACGAGCAGGAACACTACTCTATTGTATCCAACAACTTTAAACCTCCAATTGCAGCCAATAATTATTTCTGATTATTGAATTCTGATCTCTAAATGGAAAACAAAGTGTAATATTATATGTCATGACCAAACCTCCACATGTAAGTTGTGACTTACCATTAAAAAAAACTTAATTTATCATGTAATAAATTCAATTTTCAAATTTATGACTCTTCACCTATTTTTGGAGCACGGTAAAAGCTACTTTACATACATCTTTAAATTTCCTCAGAGTTGCTTTAAAACATCAGCATATTCCCCTGCCATATTTATTCCCCCGTCTTCCATTTCCTCTTGCATCTAAAATTAATTTTCCTGTTCAGTACACAATATAAGTGATATACATATTTAATTATGTTCAATATTCATTGCGATATATAGTTTGACAATATCTTTCATCTTCCAAGAATGCAGCTATATATACAACTAGATATCTCATTCAATAAAGGCAGCTTTTGAAATTTAAGTATTGTTTTAAATAGGCTATCCCAAATGTCTTATACACACTGTATCGATTCATTGTATATAAAATGTTACAATCTATTAAAGCAATACTGTAAAGTGTTAAAATGAAGCACCACCAGTCATTCATGACTTTGATTTTTTAGGCATATTTGGTTTGTTTTTGGTAGATATTGACACCCTCAAAATAATTTGGCTTAAAAATCCTTACTTTGTCTGTTAGGGCCATTTGTTGATCTAGATGGACCTCACTTGCAAGGTCCATCTGGATGGGCTGGTATAGGAAAGCATTTACAAAATACACTTGAAAATGCACTCAGATAATCCCATTCTTTTATTTTAGCTATTTTTACTGAAATACAGTTTTGACCAAAATTTTATAGTATTGCTTTAAGCCATTACTGCCTTGACTAATATAAAGGAAATACATCTTGATTATTACATTCCAGGTACAGCTCTAATTAGCTTTTCATATGATTGATAAGACAATAGATTTGAATAAGCTTCTGCTACCTCAATAAAATGAAATTAAGTTGAATTGAACGGTTGTTATTCATCACCTAAAAGTAGGGATATCAACGAGAAAATTTAAGTTCCTATTCAATTTGTTTTCATGACACATTCGAATTGCACTCTGTTTCCAAAGTAAAATGACACCAAGATCACATTTGTAGGTCAAGCGGTTCCGGAGATATTAAAGATTTTGTCCGAAA
>JXSR01S006044.1:22393-34910 GCA_000969725.1 Ophiothrix spiculata
ACGCATCACATTACTAGCACGAGGTAATCTTATCAGCCAGGTTAATTTCCACAGAAGCAAAAGAAAATTCCATTAGTACTTTAAACTATTTTTACAGGGCCTACATGTATTGATTTTCATATTAATTTCTTGATTATAATAAAATATTACCTCAGATTAGTGGTAGATACAAAAATGTCCATAATCAATGAAAGTACAGTGAAGTTATTAAGCTACCTTTCGATATGACGATCCACATTTATCAATGAAAGTACAGTGAAGTAAAATAAGTTAAATGGAAATAAGTTTCATTTTAAATCGGACCATGTACCTTTAATACCCTGTAAATGCAAAACTCGTTTGTTACCACTAGTTGAACTGTATATTATGCCTTGTTCTAATTTTAGCGGCTGAAAGAATTTCTTTCTGTTTTAAGTAACTATGAACTGTATATTACGTCTGTTTTATTTTAATAGTCAGAAAATATATCTTTATTTTTAAATTAGTTGACTTTTGAACTATATATATTCCTTTTAAACAACCTTATCACTGAATTCTTAAATGTACCGTATTATAATTATATTATTCTGTATTTGATATGATCGTGTATATATTGTGTGTTTTTAGTCATTTATATTTGGTACATTACGGATCAGTGGAAGAACAACTATGTTGAATCTGATTGTACCGTGTTGAACAAGGGGGGGGGGGGGGGGGGGGTAGGACATGACGTCATGAGATTTTGAAACTCCCATTCAAAAAACTTGAATTTTAATTAACGCTCGAAATTTTCATTTTATGCCCTTAATTAGTGTATTAACATATGCAGAGTCCAAAACCGTTGGGGTTGGAACTTCAACCCCAGAAAACTAAAAAGATATTCTGAATGTTTTGAAGAACTACTTCTCTTGTTATTTACGCATTGAAATATACGGGCGATACCACGGATGAATACGAATCAAATCTGAGTAAGCAGTCTGGGTAAACAGGCAATTTATTACGCAGCCGCCCTCCTCTGGTGTTGAAATAAAGAATTGAATTGAAAAGACGTGTTACAAAAAAGGCTCAAGAAGACGAGGGTTAAAGGCCTAGATATACTTCGTCATTTTCGTAGTTTTTTTTTCATTCAGAATTTTTCTCATGGTGTTAGGCCTACATTTTCACCACTTTGTTAAATTTTCATTCGGAATGAACATTTTCATTTTAATTATTTTCTTACAGTGAAAAATGTTTGCCATGGTCTAAAATGTTTTCCCATTAACAAAACTGTTCATAGTTTTCGCATCACGGCACATTTTGCACTGATTACTCACATGTATTATACACTCTTAGAAGGCCGGGATCAAATTTTTGATCCTTTTTCGGGATCATTTTATTTTGATCCTTTAAGGATCACTTTTGATCCTTTAAGGATCACTTTTGATCCTTTTGCGGATCAATATATACAAATGGATCAAATTCACAAGGATCATTTTTGATCCTTTTTTAGGATCATTTTATTTTTATCCTTTTTGATTACAATATCAAAGTTTTGATCCGTATTTCTGGTTTACTTTGATACGGAAAGGATGAGCTCACATTTTGATACCGCGTTTGGATGCAACGTGATGTTTTGTTTCATATTTGAGTACACCCCATTACCGCTACACAGCGGGGAATGTATACTATGGTGTAACATGTATAAATACGTTGATTTCATCACACAGCCCCGTGGTCGAGTGGTTAGTGCCTTGGTCTCGTAATTACCAGCAGGTATGAGTGCGGCGTGGGTTCAAACCCTGCTAGCGTCACTTCAGTGTGATGTTTTTTGCAGGTCTTTTTTATAAGAAATATTTGATCCTTTTTCGGATCAAAATTTTTGATCCTTTTTTTGGGATCACTTTGATCCTTAAAGGATAAGCTCATATTTGATACCTAAAAAGGATCAAAATTGATCCTTTTTGTCTCATATTTGATACTTTCTTTCTAAGAGTGTAGTACTTTGATAATTCATAGTACATTACTTTCATTGGTAATCGTGGCTTTCAAACAATACCATAATTCAGTATCGTAGTGATTATGTAACCTCCTTAGTAACTGGTTCACGCACATCCCCTGACAGCGATTAGGGCAATACATTTGCATGGTGATCATTTCGATCATGGTTCAAAACTAGAAAGCGTGGACCAGTTGTCTGGGTGAAAATCGAATGACACGTAACACTTAAAGACTGAATTACATTGGTCGTTGACAGGTACTCTGGATTTTATTCTGTTGAAAAGATTTGCTGACTAATTCATTTTTTCCAATAAGAAACATTTTCATTTGGAATTTTTGTCACTGTCTTGATTTTTTATCATTCTAATTGTAGTTTTAGTGGATTATTCCGATCGATAATATCGTCTGGGAACTCGAGGTCAATATGCATTCAGCTGTCTGGATTTTAAAAATGGTAAAAATGACGAACTGTATCTGGCGCTTATACATGTATATATCATTGTTTTAGACTAAACCCAAAAATTATATTTGGTAGATAAGATGTAAATTTAAGAATAATTTGTGTAATATAAGGTTACATGTGTTTTTTTTATTTTACAGGCGGATTGTTGCATTCCGCGGCAAGATGAATTCCCATCTTTAACATATGAGCACACAGATGAGCTGGGTAACACATGCTCCTGTGATTATTGTCGCCCTCCTCAATATGTCGAAAAACCGTGTGTTTGCACGCCAACTGGAGGAGACGTAAAGTAAGTATTTCAAAAATTTACATCTTATCTATAAATTTGTGAATAGTGAAAGTGATGGAGATAACCCCAACTCTAGCCCTAACCTCTTATGCCTTGGGACTAGGCTTATATCAATTATAAAATAACAAAGAGATAATTGTTTGCTGGCCACAACTCGATATAAATCTAGAAAAAACATTTCACATGTTTATTCTCTATAAATTTCCCGTCAGGTTAGATGTGAACCCCGCATACCTGTTAAGAGTTGCAATGTCAATCTTGGTTGGTATTTAAAAATGTGTAATTAGGCTAAAACAAAGAAACAAGTTTGTTTCCTGTGGGCCGCGCGCATTTCGTTTTGGCATCATATATTACCGCATTTAATTGTTTTATTCTTATTTAAAAAAAACACCAAAAAAACACACAAAAAAACCCACCGAAAATCAAAATAGAATATTTGATAAAAAAGAATAGGGACGATTAAAAAATAATTACTAGAGACGTGTTTTTCTTTTCAACAAACAATCGAAACCGCAATTTGCCTGCACTTCAACAGGTTATTACTAAAATTCATCATCCATGCGGATGTTCTCATGCAAATTTGCCTTAGCACCTCATTAGAAAAATTATAAAAATAAAAAATAAAAATAAAACGCATTTCGCATTAAGGTTTTGTGACCAGTGACCACCCACAGGAAACACACCTGTTTCTTTTCTCTTCTTTTCTTTTTTTTTTTTTTGCCTTATAGTAGTTTTTTTAAGTCAGGGGACATAGGTAGAGCATATTTTTGATCAGATAGGGATAAGGATTCTTTAAGCAATAAGGGCAATCCCTGCATGCATTGCAGCTGATCTGAAGAACATTATGTAGACCTATTTATTCATTGTACATGTAGGACATCTAAATGTTATGGCGTGTACAGCAAAGAACATATATATAGCTCCAATAGCTTTTAACAGTGTACTACGTGAATAAAAAAATTGTGACAGATTACAGACGACTTTGACCTTAATTATAGTAAAGCAAATTTAATTTTCTGCAATTAGCTGGACTACTTATTATGACATGTTTTAATTATGTTATGTACATATTGTTTTATTTACAAAGTCAGTTCCACAATTAATTAAAGTTACATCATACATAGATAATGGCGATAAAAACCCAACTGTTTTGCTTTCATCATAATGACATAACCCGTAATTGTGATAGATGTAATATCTCGCTTAAACTGTGTAAATCCTATATATTGATCATTTTTTCTGCATTTGAAAGTATATTCAATCTACTTTACAAAAACAACAAAAATTGTATAGTTTAGTGCTTTTATCAAGGTCGAGGTCATCTCTAATCCATGCTCCAATTTGATTACGAATACCATAATGTTTTACAACTATGACCTATCTTCGCCCCATCGTCTATGTCTTTGTTTACCAAGCATAGATTTACTCCTTGTGCCGTTGACTATTCAGTTCCTTCGCCTTCTTCTTATAGTGAGACTTTTCTGTTGCCTGTTGCCATCTTTAGCTCTTAAACTGGCCACAAGAACCAAAATTGGTACACAGGTGACCCATAACTTGAGGAACTGCCTTTTGATACTTTTAGGCCCAGGGGCCCAAGGCCTTGGGTCCTAGAGGCCCAAATGTATTTGTATAAAACACTTTTAGGAACCAAACTATAAAGGCTCTAAGGACAAAACGTTGTACATATGTGCCTAATGACTAGAGAAAGTGCCTTTTGGTAGTCTTAGGCTAAGGGGTCTAACCCAAATGTACATGCATAGGACCACCTGTAGCGACGTAACTATAAAAGCCACAAGGACCAAACTTGAAACATATGTACCAAATGACTAGAGAAAGTGCTTTTAGGTAGTCTTAGGCCCTGGGCCCAAGGCCCCGGGCCTAGGGGCCTGAATGTATGTGTATAAAAACCCCCTCTAGGGAACAAACTATAAAAGCCACAAGGATCAAACTTTGTACATATATTGGATGTATTAAACGTCAAGGATCAAACTTGAAATATCTTTGCCCCAATGACTAGACGAGTGATTTTTGGTAGACACAGGGGCTCAAGGCCTTGGGTCCTAGGAGCCCAAATGTATATGTATAACACCACCTCTTGAGACCAAACTATAAGAGCGGCAAGGACCAAACTTTGTATATAATGTGCTTGATGACTAGAGGAAGTATACCTTTTCATGGTCTTAGGTCAAGGGACCAAAGACCTTATGCCCCGAGGGCCCATATGTATATAAAACTACCTCTAGCGACTAAACTATAAAGACACGAGGTTCACATTTTGTATATATATTCCTCTTGACTTAAGGACGGGCCATAAAATTTGCAGTCTTAGGCCCACGGGCCCCAAAGCCTTGGTCCCCAGAAGCCAAAATTTCTCTACATAAAATCACCTCTAGCTCAAAAGTTACAGAAGTCTCAAGAACCAAATGGTGCATACAGGTATTAAAAATATTTTGGTAGTTCTTTACCACTAAATTTGGTTCGAAGAGATGCCCCTGACTTATAGAAGATAGTTTTGGACCCAAGGGCCAAAGGTTCTTATGCCTTGGCACTAGGGACTATATCAATTATAATAACAAAGAGATAATCATTGTTTACTAACCCATAACTCGATATTTCACAATCACATGTTTATTCCGTTTAGAGAGAATAAACAATGTTTAACCGTGCAATTAACTGGACTACTTATTATGAAATGTTTTAATCATATTGTATACTTAATATTGTTTTCTTTACAAAGTCAGTTCCACAATTAACTAAAGTTACATATAAATTGTGATAGATGTAATACCTACCTTGTTTAAACTGTGTAAATCCTATATATCGATCATATCTTTTATTTGTGATGACTCACCCGAAAAGGGGGACTTTACGACATAATACTTTTCGAGAAACTGGTGAAAATAGGCAGCAAAAAATAAATAAAATAATAAGAATTTTCAGATTGCCTTGATCAATTTCAACAAATAAGTTGTCATTTTAAAGCTTAGAAAATGCTCTAACAGATGAAATAATAAAATCAAAATTGATATCATCTGCAAAGTCCCCCCTTCGGGGTGAGCCATCACATTTTTCATTTTTTCTGCATTTGAAAGTATATTTAATCTGCTTTACAAAAACAACAAGAATTTTATGATTTGGTGCTTTTATCAATGTCAAGGTCATCTATAATCCGTGCACAATTCTTTTTTTTTATTCACGTAGTAAATGTACATGAAAGGTTTATATGTGGTTCAGGGGATTTGAAAAAAAGAAAGATTGAATGCAGATCAATGTATCATGGTTCAATAGGCCAAACGATAATTTAAAGTGCTTTATGTGTACTTTATCTTTCCTTATCTATTTCATCATCACGAAAATGTAATTGTGTTTACAATACAAAGTACGATGGACGTACGCTTATATAAATGTTCAAAACCATGGTTCATTAAAGGTAATGTAATTATATAAATATGATATAGTAAAAATCAACAAAGGAACAATGCTGAAATATGTTTGAAGTCGTAATCAATTGATAATTAAACGCATTCAAAGCTTTTGGATCCAATTTGATTACGAATACCATAATGTTTTACAATTATGACCTATTTCCGCCCCATCATCTATGCCTTTGATTCCAAGCATAGATATACTCCTTGTGCCGTTGACTATTCAGTTCCTTCGCCTTCTTCTTATAGTGAGACTTTTCTGTTGCCTATTGCCATCTTTAGCTCTTAACACTTAAGTGGTCAAGGTCCTCCACATGCCCGTTAGTGGTCAAGGGGGGGGGGGGGGGGGGTCCATATGGACCCACAACCGAAAAAAGCACTTTCGCGAAAGAATTTTACGTTGAAACTCTGGTCACAGATAAAGTACTTCAAAAGAACTAAAACAAAGAAAAACAAATTGAAAATCGGACAAACCGTTTCAAAATGGCGGCCAAAACAAATTTTGCCGCGTCACACCGCCAAAAAATTGAAAAACTCACTTCCCAATGGAATTTTTCAATGTAATGGGGCTCATATTTGCATAATGTAAGTACAAATACATTCTTGAAATAAAATTGGAAAAAAGTTGTTCGGTTACGATTTTATAGGCAAAACAAATTTGAAAAACGCCCTCGAAAATGCATATTTATGCTAATTAGCATGGGAAGGGGTGGGTCAATTTGAATTTTTTTGCCACCAAGTGAAGGGTATGGTAAAGTTAGACAATTACATAGAAGGGCGATGAAAAATTACTTCAAGTTTTTGCGCTGACGCGCAAAAACCAAATGTTGGGTCCATATGGACCCCCACTTGACCACTAAAGTGTTAAACTGGACACGAGAACCAAAATTGGTACAGAGGTGACCCATAACTTGAGGAACTGCCTTTTAATATTTTAGGCCAGGGGCCCAAGGCCTTGGACCCTAGAGGCCCAAATGTATTTGTATAAAACACTTTTAGGAACCAAACTATAAAGGCTCCAAGGACAAAACGTTGTACATATGTGCCTAATGACTAGAGAAAGTGCCTTTTGGTAGTCTTAGGCTAAGGGGTCTAACCCAAATGTATGCATAGGACCACCTGTAGCGACGTAACTATAAAAGCCACAAGGACCAAACTTGATACATATATGTACCACATGACTAGAAAAAGTGCTTTTAGGTAGTCTTAGGCCCTGGGGCCCAAGGCCCCGGGCCTAGGGGCCTGAATGTATGTGTATAAAAACCCCTCTAGGGAACAAACTATAAAAGCCACAAGGATCAAACTTTGTACATATATTGGATTTATTAAGCGACAAAGATCAAACTTGAAATATCTTTGCCCCATGACTAGATGAGTGTTTTTTGGTAGTCGTAGACACAGGGGCCCAAGGCCTTGGGTCCTAGGGGCCATGTATAAAACCACCTCTTGAGACCAAACTATAAGAGCGACAAGGACCAAACTTTGTATATAATGTGCCTGATGGCTAGAGGAAGTTCCTTTAGATGGTCTTAGGTCAAGGGGCCAAAGACATATGCCCCGAGGGCCCAAATGCATATATATGTATAAAACTACCTCTAGCGACCAAACTCTAAAAGACACGAGTTCAAATGTTGTATTATATGTTACTCGTGACTTAAAACGGGCCACAAAGTTTGAAGTCTTAGGCCCACGGGC
This sequence comes from Ophiothrix spiculata, assembly GCA_000969725.1. Classification (NCBI taxonomy): domain Eukaryota; kingdom Metazoa; phylum Echinodermata; class Ophiuroidea; order Amphilepidida; family Ophiotrichidae; genus Ophiothrix; species Ophiothrix spiculata. Next base: position 30,222 of record JXSR01S006044.1, read on the forward strand.
CCCAAAGCCTTGGTCCCCAGAAGACAAAATATCTTTACATAAAATCACTTCTAGCTCAAAAGTTACAGAAGTCTCAAGAACCAAATGGGGTATACAGGTGCTCCTTGGTATTAAAATATTTTGGTAGTTCTTTACAACAAAATCTGGTTCGTAGAGATGTCCCCTGACTTAAAGAAGTGTTTTGGGTAGTTTAGGACCAACGGGCCAAAGGTTCATGGGCCCATGGAGTTTTTGAAAGGCTATGGAGTTGTCTGGAGTTGTCTAGTTGTATAAAGCAAGGCCTCTTACCTTAATGGAAAGACCCAAACCTTATAATGAGGTGCTATAATTTTAGGACACACGCTCGAAGAAAAAAGTGGTACGCATGCTCGTCAGAAAAAAAAAAACGTCGAAAAAGGGTCTGATTTTGGCCCATTGGCGTCGTCGACGTCTTTAGGAAAAGGGTCCATTTTAACGTGTTACGCCATTAATGGGTCAAATGTCCATTATACGACATTTAGTGTCAATTTTAGTGTATTACGACATTTAGGGGTATACTTTTGAATATTTTACGACATTAAGGGTTGGAATTTGCTGTACATGATGTCGACATTTAGGGTTCGATTTTGAGGTGTTCTGACGAGCACGCGTACCACTTTTTCTTCGAGCGCCCCCGGGCACTAACATTACAATATAGCTTCAGAAGTCCACAACCAATCTTATTTAAGACATGGCAAAATAACATAGCAACAAGAAGGTGTGTTCATTATCATGTAGCCGATTGGTCAAGCCCCCGACAAGCTCCTCATAATTATCTAAGATTAATTGTTAATGGTATAGATAAAGATATTACTCATGTTAAGATTCAATACAGTATATTTGCACGAACTTTGAACAACACATATTGGAATTCTTTGGGCAATAATATAATCTGCCGATTCATGCCGCTGTTTGCAATATAATTATTATTGCTTTATATTGGAAAATGAAATTGTCTGTAGAAAACGATTATCAAATTCAAAAACTGTTCCACGTATTAATTGTATGCATTTTTGCAAATTCGGGCCTCCATTATGCTATTACCGGTATTGCAGTAAAACTTACGAGAAGTTTCAAGGTCAACAATTATCAATAAGCACATTTTGGGGTGATCACGTGACTGGATGGCTTATAATATATTTTTCTACACTTCATAACTATGTACGAAACAGCAAAATTAAAAATACAGTGTCTTAAGGCCTAGATATACTTTGTCATTTTTACCATCTTGAAAATCCGTATTGACCTCGACTTCCTAGACGATATTATCGATCGGAATAATCCGCTTAAACTACACATAGAATGATAAAAAATCAAGACGGTGATAACATTTTCAAATTAGAATGTTTTTCTTTGGAGAAGAATCAGAAAATCTTTTCAGCAGAATAAAATCCACAGTACCTGTCAAGGACATATATCAGATTATAATGAAATGACCAAGGTAATTATGGTATTGTTCTCGAACTAATGAGATCGATCTATGCCCCGTTGAACACCATCATGAAACATTTTCATAAATGGTGAAACATTTTACTCCATGACAAAAATTTTACACCATGAGAAAAAATCAAAATGAAAATTTTCATTCCGAATGAAAATTTAACATAGTGGTGAAAATGTAACACCATGAGAAAAATTCTGAATGAAAATGACTACAAAAATGACAAAGCATATCTAGGCATTAAGGCTATGTTTGCAGGATCAATAAAATTATTTATTATATTGAAATACACTCTGAAGTCATCTCATGTCCAACTAAACGTCATAATATGAAATAATGTACACATTTGCTGCAAAACCATCTGTTTTAAAGTCGTTGTAACTCATGTTTGAGCAGAAAATTTGACAGCCATTTTGGTAAACAATTTGTACGTAATCCATCACGCCATCTTTATTTGAAAACCATGACATTATGAATGATTGTTTGCTTATCAGAGCACGTGGTTACTTCAAAATATGTTATCAATTATCGTCGACCCCTGCTATAAGTATCGACATTAAACATGTTTTACAAAAACTGAAAATGGCCTAGCTCAAATCTGTGACAAATATAACTCGCATATTCAATTTTCAAAGCATTTTATCTGAATTTGTAAAATTGTCCAAGTCATTTTGGTGGTTACGTCAAAAGAAGACATCGGGACCTTCCCATCATGCCTCGCTTCCAATGGGATTTTTTTTTGTATGGATTCACCCCTAAACCATCTCATCAAAACCTGTACAAAAATCCCATTGGAAGCAAGGCATGATGGGAAGGTCCTGATATCTTCTTTTGGTTACGTTATACCTCTACAGACATGTAAATAAAGCCATTATATTTGCGTTGCATTACCAAGTTATTTATAAAGGATACATTAAAAAATGCCAACAAACAAAATATATACCGTAGACCGTTTCTTAATTTGAAAACTGAAAAAAAAAAAAATGAGATGGGCAAAAAAGTTCATTAGCGTGACGATTTATTACCCCTAACTCATCTGAGAATATTTCACATTGTGTATTGTGCTGTAGATTTTAGATTTTACGTTTATTTAAGTTCTTCATTATTTGTTGAATGTTTTGCATGCCATTTTCCGTTCTTTAATATTATTTTGTTCAATGTTTTGCATGTCAATTTTCTTTTCTTTCTTGTGTATGATTTTAGATGCATTTCAGCAGTTAGGCGTGAAACGTACATGCCTTATCCAAACAAATGCAATAAACCCTTTAGTTGCACAGCCACATGCCCTGGGAATATGGTCATAGTAAGTAGACATTTGAACCAATGCTGTATTCAAAACTTTACATAGCAACAACTTGCTGTTCCGATTTCCCGTTCGATTTTTTGTCAGGGGTGGAGGCCAGTCTGCCCCCTCCCTCTTGCCCTATGCTGGCTACACCACTGTATGTGATACAGTTTTGTTAATCGTATATGTGACCTGGGTATCTTTTAAGTGGGCTGATAAATCAGTCATTGTTTTAAAGTAATTCATGATAGTTTGGGATCCGGACAAGTGGTTACCCCATTCAATTTTCTCATAAAATTTGAAACATACATAATCATTTATCTCACAAAAGTAAATAAGTAGATGGTATATGCTACTCTTTCCATAATATCGGATAGTCCTACATATTATTGCTTGAAGCGGATATTTTGGTATTACCCAATATCACGGGTAATCCTGGACACTCGCCATTTCGGATTTTAGTCTGTAAAAACCTGTAGATCATAACCCAAGTTACCGGTAACGTAATACCAGGTATGATGCTCGTTCTTGAAAGTGATATGATTGCTTTCCAGAACCATTAATTAGTTTTGTAGTTATGAGGTCTGATAGAAAGGTGTCTGGCAATACCCACTTACCCGTATGAATGCCTATAGGAAAAGAATAATAGATGTAGGCGTATATCATTAATCAAAAACAGAGGATCAGTTTTAATTAAGTGATTCTTTAATTTATGCAGATAGAAGAATGTGAAACGGACAAGGACAGCGTGTGTGGCTGCAAGGAAGGGTTCTACCAGACATCTGAAACCACGTGTTCTGTAATGCCTGAGTGTGGCGGGAATTTCAAACTGGACAGAATTCAAACTATTGGTAGGTTTCTTTTCTTGTTGTTGTTGTTGTTGTTGTCGTTGTTGTTGTTGTTCTTCTTCTTCTTCTTCTTTTCTTTTGCAAATACTATTTTGATAAAATATGGCATTGTAAGCAAGGTTTATTTTTTATAGGTATCACGTGACGCATCATGACTGATTCCGTACGTGTCTTCGTGTCAATTAGTCACGTTGCATCATGTGATGCAACCTCGTATCCATTCCCGGTCTCCACAATGGTAAACATTAAAATGCAGCCCCTAGAGGGAGGTCACACTTCTTATCAAATGACGCTTATTTCTCAACTTAGAGTATTTAAGCGTCATTTTCCTGGTGTTTTTAACTCTAAATGAAATGTGTTTTTATATTTTTTAAAATTCCAAGAAGGTTTTAAATATTTTGAGAAAGAGCACCACACCAGGCTCACGCAAGCGGTAGATCCAAGATTACGAGTCCAGTGCTTTAACCACTCGGCCACGGGGCCAGCTACCAGGTTGGGTGACATTTTCGTATTTAGCAAATCACTGACAGGGACCCGACCCTAACTCAGTAACCAGGGACCCGACCCTAACTCACTAAACGGGGACCCGACCCTAACTCAGAAACTGGGGACCCGACCCTATAACTCACAAATCATGATCCGACCCTAAACATTATGCCCTAACCCTACCCTAACCCTAACCTTAATAAAGCTTATGATTAGGGGAGGGTGGGGTGGGTTGGCCCCCCGCCCCTTTTGTTTGAATGCCCCTGTATTGGAGAGGTTAAGGTCTAGAAGATTTTCCTGTTGACACAAGATAGATATGTACCCAAGCTATGTTTTATGTGAATACTAAGACTCTGCGGCTTATCGTATTTAAATAATTAAAAAAAATAAAAAATGTTGCCAATAGGGCCAACTTACCCCGCATACGGGGTAAGTTGGCCCCGTTTACAAAAAAAGAGTCGTACTCATTTTACCGTGACACATTTCATACATTATGTTTTTTTAGGTGAAGCACGTGAATGTTCTGCATGCATAAATGTCCTTTTGAGATGAAATGCCATAATAAATTAATACAATATCGATCTTTTAAAAAGATACGTTGTGACCTACAG
>JXSR01S006045.1:34767-48045 GCA_000969725.1 Ophiothrix spiculata
TAAGATAAGTATCAATAATTATTATGATAGCATTTAATTATAATTATTGCTGATTAGGAGACGGCTTCAAAACTCAACCGGTTATCTGCAGATTTGGGCGGTTGGATATTTTTTATTCCGGTTGAACCGCCAAGAAATGGCAGGCAACCGCCGGTTGAATTTTGAAATGACAACTAAGTCGATTCTCAAAGTTATTTTTTTCAATACTTAAAGATTCTCACAATATTAAAATAGCAACTGCTATACTGATTACACGTAAAGTGGTATACCAATAGCTTAAAAAATGAAGACAAAAATAGTCCATTGCTTCTGATGAGTTCATCTAAAACTGTTTAATTGTTCAAAATTCCCCAGGAATGCCATAAATTCTTTATAAAATCAGCGGCTCATAATCTTGCTTTTTGGGTGGTTTCGTTGCTTCATAGTAACTCGGTGGATCACTCCCTATTAACATGTCTGCGTCTGACCCACACGCTCCTAAACTTTGATTTCCTTTGATTGGGTTAGGGTCTTCATATCGCCCAGAGTCCTCAATTTCTGCCAGCTGCGCTTCTTTAGCTTTAAGTTGCTCCTCCATGGGAATCGGCGCTTCTTGCTGATTACCAGTTGCAAAAACGATCGGAATTGTGTCCGCCTCCTCGCGTCCGTCGCCTCGACTGTTGGGCAAAATAAGAAAATCAAATGTTCTGTAATTATGATATTTTGACATTTTTGGCAGACAAGATTAAATTGAAACCGTGTATAAAAGATTGTCTAACACACTGTTGATCATTGTGATAATTTTCAAAGTATTTGGTGACGTACTTTGGTGAAAGGTATTTCTTGTAGGGCGACATATATTATTATGGTTGTGCCAGTCAGCCATCAACTTCATCACTGCGGATTTTATCATTTAACACCTAGCTCTTGTTGTTGTTGTTATTTTGTTTTATGATTGTTTGGCTTATTGTTATATAGTTATTCAGTTCGAGCGTTTATATTCGTCAAAACGTCATGGCGTGATGGCATTCAGTTTTTTCCCCCGCATTAAATTTTGGGGGATATGCCCAATTTTCTCCAAAGCCATTGTGTGTGTTTGCTTTATTTTGAACTTTATTTGCCTCCAACCTTTTGAGCTTTATTTGCCTCCAACCTTTAAATTCATTTATGTTTTGATAACCCTTTTCTTTTATTCTCATTATGATACAGTGGAACAGGCCTTATTTTTCCTAATTTTAAATGACTATAATATAATTATGTTACGCAGTACCAGTTTGATATTTTACATATATGTTAGCCAAGGACAGCCCCTTATATGCCGAAAAATTCAAGGTCATTGGTTTACTAGAAGCTGAGATAGCTTTCACGTGAAAGCATGTTTTGTATTGGTCAAAAGTAGGATATTGCTGGCAAGGCCAAATATTAAACCATTCATAGCATAGATAATAGAGCACATGGATGGTCAACACGATTAACCTTGATTAGCATTGAATAGAATTTATATAGAGCCGGTAAAATCCTTTTGAATCTATATATGTCTCAGTAGCATTTGAATGGTTTGAATAGCGCGGGAGTTATTATCAATAATAACCAATGGTACAAAACTATGGGATATACATAGTTAGCTCATGGTCTAGTCTTTACTCAATCAACAATTCCAATGTCGAATAATGCAATTAATATATTACAATTTTAAAAAGCATCACGGTAGCTTCCTTCAAAGTGAAATTATTTATTCTGAAGTTTCACCGTGGCCTTTTTTTACACAAGATACACCTCAATTGTACCATGAAAAAAATTAGGCTATTTCTAGTGAACTGACGCCGCAACAGCCTTGTCTACCATTGATGTATACAGCCAAACACCTCCAGTGGGTATGATACTAGACATATACCTTTTAGTATAATTGCATAAGTCTTGACTGTGGGGAAGGCTAGAGATCCTTTATGCTTAATTGTGAGACACAATATAGTTTTAATGGATTGTTAAGCTGACCACCCATGTGCTCTATTATCTATGGTTTATTGAATGTTTCAACTGAATGATCAAGTCCTGTAAACACACACTATTGACTTCGTGTAATGAGTGTATGAATGGTGTTATGAGCAATGCTAAACCATTGGGTAACTAATGGTCTAGAAAATACAACAGCTGTAAATTGCTAACAGAATACTAGTGCCTTTAAAATTACTCATTTTTTAAGAAATATTAATTATAACTGATTCGTTGCTATTTCCAGACAAAATGTTACAGAAGTTATGTATAACCATAGTTTACATACATTTATGATGACATGTTGGTGCTTGACCTTGAATTTTCTGTTAAATTAAGAAAAATGTCAAAATGGTTTCCAAGTCAAAACACATTTAAACAGTAATTACATTGTTACTTCAAAAGTATGAAGTCTTTCAACAATCTGTCTAACAGATTTTTTAAACATGCTTTACTGTATTCTTTAATACTAAAATTAGAAAATTTGATAAAACTCTGAACAAAATATAGGCAATTCAAAAAATGTCGATTTTTTCACATTTTTGGGTAAAAAAGGAGAAGCACGCAAAATAATCAAAATACGTCTATCAGAAATGTTCACCATGTATTAACAAACTGTCTAAATGCACAATTTCCAAATTAATGACAAGATTGTCAAAATTATAGGTATTTAAAGATTTTCCTGGTTTTTGTTTAAAATATGCTAATTATATGTAAATGATGATATTCGATATTTAATTTACATCATAAATTACATCTTCTAAGTGTAATGTTGAAAATATTATGCAAAAAGAGTTTCATTGAAATACAAATGAGTAGTTTATATTTAAACATTGACCAGTAGGTTAGGAAAAATAAGGCATGTTCCACTGTATAATATTTTTACTCTCCAGTTTTGTAGCTCATTACTTACCCTCTTCGATAGCAGACAAATGCTACAATAGCGACGATCAGTGCTACTAGCAGAAGACCGCCTAAAATCCCGCCAACAGAAGCACCGGCAGTACTTGATTGTTTCAGGTTCAGATTTGGCTCCATACCACCTTGATTAGGAAGCACTGTGTTATGAAGAAAATTAATGAATTATTTAAAATTTGTACAGAATATCTGGGACAAAAATGCTGAAAAAAGTCCATTATTGTAAGAAGGAAACGATATAATAATCAGTTTATATACATCAGTGTAATATTGCATTTCCAGAATTCGAATGTAGTTTTATGCATTGGATCATCGAGGAAATATCCATATCCAAGCTTTAATTTCATTAAAACTTAAAATTCACAAAACTGTCACGATTACACATGTTTCTACTCTGCTCTATCAAGTTTCTTTTTTTTTTAAATAATATGGGCCTATGTTACATAAATAAGTGAAATATTTATTACCATTTTCACACAATGGGCCACCGGTTCCTGGTTGGCATGTGCAACGGTACCATCCGCTTCCACTTGTACAACGACCATTCTGTTTACAAGGTGTAGCTCGACAAAAATCTTCATCTAAAAAGTAACATCATTGTAAAATTGAGAGTAAGAATTAAAGTTGTCTGTCTTCCACGAAGAGGTTTTGAAACAATTGCACTCTAAAATTCTTGGCCTACAATAAAGAATTGTGCTGTCATCGTTTATGTCTTTCCACAATTTATTGCTGGTCTTGAACATGTGAGGTATTACATAATGGAAAAATAAACACAACAGTCAAAACTTTTTTTTACAAGACCTTGTGCAAAGTTAAGGATTGTGAATCTGTCAAAAAATCTATTTCGGCAAAATTCGACCTTGACATGTATTTTCACCTTCAGAGCAAAATGAACTTTGGTGACAGACAATCACATTGTGATTAATCTGTGTGTTAACTTCTTTTTTTCCATACTGCATAACTCAATAAGTTATACAAATTTCTCCACCTACATTTAAGACCCCCTCCTTTTTTCCCCCGGTAGGTTTGCAAAAAAGATCCATTTGACAAGCTTCAAGTATGTTACGCCACTGTTAAGACATGGGACAGCTCCAAACATAACCGGTGCTTTGACCGATTGATATAGTTCTGAACAAAGGTAATGTCGAACCAGCGTGTGGGTTTTTAAGCGGTCCTTAAAAAATCGTTCAGATATTGGTCACTTACCTGAATGTATGTAAAGATCTACAGGTCCTTGTAGTGGTCCATAAGGTACGAATAACACCTTCTCTACCTGTCCCACCTTATTGGGTCTTCTGGAGCCGTCTTTGGGCATCCGCATCACTTGAAATCCCATCAGTTCTACGAAATACACGTAACCTTTGTAAATTGCTAAACTCTCTGGTTGATACATTAAATCGGGGACAAACCAGTGTGATTTATCAAATATATTAAATGGGTGACTACCATTCATGTCCATCATTCCGATGTAGTCGAGTTTGTCGTCACACCAATAAACTTTTCTATCTGCAAAAAGAGAATAAGTATGAAGTAGAATAAGCTTGATTTCAATATTATATTTCCATGAACTCCTGTACACATGGTTGAATTTCGCAAAAAAAAAACAAAAAAACGGAGAATGAAAATGTAGCGAATAAAATATTCTTGAAAGGAATAAGAGTATGTAAAATACTAGTTTCAAATCTACAAAATCAATATACTTTTTCATAGTAAAATGTAATGTTGGCACATATTGTTCATTTTAAATTAATGTTCAACAAAATTCCTAAAGGTATTTAAAAATGAAAAACTTACTGTCATATCACATTATTTAACCTAGGTCTTAATGTTGGCGGTATAACTACATGTTTAACGGGTACAAAAACTATAGTTCATGCTCAAATCCATTTATAACAAATGCAAACATAGCAGTATTTCTGCGTATGCACTAAACTTTCGGCACCCGTTAAATATTCAGTTATATCGGCATATCTAAAACATAGGATGCAGGAATTATTAAATAAAACAAACTGGAGCCACAATTTTCACTCAGTGTTATCTATTTATCCATCCTCCTCGGTATTGCAAAGATTTAAACTCTATTAAATCTATAGAGTATTGTTAACTTTTGGTTCTGTCAATTTTGAGAGAAACTTGATAATTCAGTCACAAAATGAGGTTCTATTATTGGGAAATGAAAAAAAAAACACTATTCATGGATGTGTAGAAAAAAGCAAAGTTACCGGCAATTGGTATTTCCGCAGAAACAGTTTGCATGCAAAAACTTCTTTTCTTAAATCAGAATTACGAATCTTACCAACGATATCAAGTGCAATTCCAGTGGGGTGTTTCAACCAGGTCCTGTGTAATTTATTGACCAGTAATGTTTTCCTGTCGGTGCCATCCACTTTGGCGCTCTCAATTTTCGAATGAATTCCATTTTCATCTACCCAGTAGAGGCGTCTGCATAGAAATATTGAAAAAAGGGTTTTTTAAAATTATTTATATGTTGGTCATCAATGTCTCTGTTTTATATTTGGCACTAGTCTTGTGGAATTGTGAATGTAACTGAATATTAAAATGAAAGGGCAGATTGCAAACAATTGGACTGTCTCGTAATACGGAGGTTATGGGTTCGAGCCCCGGGCCGGGTGCTTTTCGTCTTTTTGTTTCCTTGGGCAAGAAAACTTTACTCTACTTGCTCCGTGGTTCGGAAGTCACGTAAAGCTGTTGGTCCCCTGAACGAATACACTCCGTCATGGGGTTTGCATTTCATGCAAGTACTGTGTATCATTGATTGATTGATTGATTGATTGATTGATATGTATTTAAGCAAGTTGGTAAACTACTGTATTGCGTTTCTCGGATGCAAAAATATTTGATATAAAAAGGTTACATTATAAGTAAATATTTTTTGATTGACAGATGAAGTGAAAACCTCGACATTGTAATTATTCAATGCATCATCTAAATTGATCTTTTCTACTTCTTCTCCTATGCCTTTTTAAATAATAACCCTTTGGTATCAATGCTTTGAACATGGGCTTGTTCTGGTCAGACCAAGATTAGGGTAGGGTAGGGATTCGGGTTATGGTTAACATTGGGTCACGTAGTTAAAACCATTAAGATATAGATGCATTATTTGAAAGAATTTTGTCATCATTGTCTAAAATAAATTCAGGGTTGCCATCTTTAAGCACAATAATTTTGTTATTGTTGAAGTGGGTAACTCTGAGCTGATTTTCTTTGTTAAAGACATTTCTTGTTTCTGTTTCTTTTATTTAACAGTGTGCATCGTTCTTGTAGGAGTTAAAGTTTTAATGTGACATCATTTTAGCGATTGGTAATTTTTTGTACAAGTCAATGGCGTTTCCTCCTCTACCTCCCTTTTAAATTATGTTTTTTGTTGTTATGGTTGTTGTTGTTGATGATGTAGGATCTACTCTCCTGTAATAAAACCGCACTAAACTGCAAAGAAAGTATGTTATGTTACATCTCCCAATATTTGTTTTTGCCTATCAAATAATATGGGTGTAATTTTGCGTAGTCTAAACACGGTTTTTATGACACATGCTCATGATAATGTTTCTGAATGGTATGTATTTGTTAAAGCAAAAAACGGTTTGCCAAGCAGCTGGCCGGGCGGATTATCCCTTGCTTAGTAATTCCTGACTAATCCAGTACAAGAGCACTACTTGAGTCCCCACAGGTGAAGTGAAAACTATTTCTCTTTTCCTACAAACAAAGATCATTTGAATTTAGTCCGGTAGCATTAGACTGTTCATTGGTGATATTTTAAGTCTTTATATATCCCTGTGATTTGTATACCGTTTGTAAAAGACGTTGTATACCTACTTTTCTACTGGATCTAATTGCATATCGCCAGGTTCCTTGAGTTCAGTATAAATGATCCTAGTTCTGTTGGTTCCGTCCAGATTCGACCTCCAGATAGACCGCCGACCTTCCTCGGTCCAGTACATGACTCTTTCTTCTTTGTCTATGGATATTCCGTGTGGTTCTTTGAAACGAGTAAAAGAAGTTGGTGAAATATTGTTTATTCATATACCCTTATTAACATGTAACATACAGTATTGTATCTTTTGGTAGAATTGCGCCGTTCTTGAAAAATGAATGGAATATTGCCATTGATTGGGAACATTTTGTCAAGAGAAGGCACAACCCTTCACCTCATCCGTAACATAATGTATTAATTCACTGATAACTTATTGATAAGAATTATGATGTGATCTAAAAAAAAACTTCCAATGGAGAGACCTATATTTAATTTGGAGTTATTTTATAACATTTGGCCAATATGATGCTTTGTAATAGAATATGTAAAAGTAAACAATATTCCTAGAGGAATGAAAACAAAATCAAAACTAGCATAGGCAGTATTGCACTTCGAAAGATGTTAAGCTATGGTCACAATAATCGTACGATCAGCTTACGAGCAGTGTTTAGTCCATCTAATAGGATCACACGACGCCCTCGCTGCTCGCTTTACTCACTGCTCATGGTCCTTTTAAACGGACTAAACACTGCTCGTAAGCTGATCGTACGATTATTGTGACCATAGCTTTATTGGTTCACAGGAAAAAAAAACTGGAGCACAAGAGCAGAGCCTCAAATATATACACATCCTGCGAAATGAACTTACATGTATTCGCAACAATGATATCAGTGATGTCACTATTCAAGTAAACACACGAACATGTAATTTTGCTCATATGATCAGGAGAAATATTTGGGTATATCCTGGTATTCAACATATGTGGATTGGTGGAAGCATATGCAATGATTATTTCATTGTTCTTGAATTTTCAAATCAAATCACTAATGTTTAGGGCAGTCCCTTTAACAAACATTTAGAAACACTTACTTTGTGCGTTGTTAAATATCACTCGTTGATTGCGACCATTAGGACGGGCTCTATTGATGGTTCCCTTCTTCCGATCCGTCCAGTACACCATCCCGTCCTTTGGGTCCCACTCTACACCATGTGGGTCCCCAATACTGCCAAGATTCAAAGAATCAAAGGCTAACGTATTCATAGGTGCCATAGAAATATGAGAACCAATGTTTAAGATATTTAGTTCACCAACAATGGCAATATCTGTAAGATAATTCAATAAATTGCATAAGTTACAATTAAAGGCCATATCTTCCTAAGACAAATGAGTGTGTAACAATGCCGTTTTTATGAGTATTATTTGAAAACATTGAAAGTAATTTTATAATGGATATCAACGGTGCAATGTTATCTACATGTACATATACTCTATAAACCTTGAAGTATGCAACAGGCAGTCAGACTTTGTAAGATCCATAGCATATCCATTGTATTCTATACTCTGTAAATCTTGAAGTATGCAACAAGTAGCCGATTAACGAACAAAAACCAATATGACCATACGGGGAAGTAATTTAGTCCATATTTCACAAATCGTGCAAGGTACCAAATCTTGCTGAATATTTAAATGAATTTATTTACAATGTTTTTCTGTATGTTATCAACAAAATATAAGCCCAAAATAATACCAAAAAAATGAAAAATTCATGTAAAAATATATTAATACGCAGTGATTCGGCCTTAATCAATCATTACTAGTCTCTTACACAATACAAAACCACCAGTTCACAATGTTGAAGAATACAAGGGATATGCTATGGATCTTGTAACAGAGTCTGATTTCTTGTTGCATACTTCAAGGTTTATAGAGTATATATACAGCATTGTGAACTGGTGGTATCTTATTGTGTACGAGACTAGTAAAATAATTGATTAGGATTGATTAAGACCAAATTACTGCATATTAATTCATTTTAAACATGATTCTTTCATGATTTTGGTATTATTTTGGGTTAATTTTGTTGCTACTTCATGAACAAACCTTGAATATTAATTCATTTGAAAATTGAAAATTTAACATAATTGGGTACACTGTAACCATTCGCAAAATAGGGACCAATTTATTTCTGCGTTAGGTCATATTGATTTTTATGTGTCAATCAATGGCAAGGTATAGAGTATAATACATTGTATAATTGGCATTTAAACAATGCATCTAAATTTGTTATTCAGAATCCACAAAAATTCAAATAGTTAATTTGTCCACACGCAAGTCTAAGGCATTACAAATGCATTAATTAAAACTGTTGTTTTTATTTCTATTGTTTTTAAGTATTGCATTTGGTACCTAATCTGAAGAACGTTATTTATAAAAATGAGAGCAATGCTTTAGTATTCAGTAACTCTTGCATTTAGCATATATGTAATGACTCATCCTGAAAGGCGGGACTTTGCATATGATATCGATTTTGATTTTATCATTCCATCTATTGCATCATTTTTAAAGCTTTGAAATGACACCTTACTTGTTGAAATTGATCAAGGTGATCACATTTTACAACAGAAAATCTACTGGAAATTCTTATTATTTTCTTTATTTTTTTATTTACATGCTTCTTGAAAAGTGCCCCGTCGCAAAGTTCCCCTTTACGGGTAACTCATCACATATATGATCGGGGTTTCAGACTCAAAAAACAATTATTGATTATACAAATCTGTATTTTTCTAAAATCTTCATTGAATTTCAATTGTTTTTCATTTATATAAAAGCATCTTGTAAGTTAATGATTATTATGCTAATTAATTAAATTGCTTCTTGATTTTATTAATTATTTGATGTCAAAAAATATGCTACAAAAATTGTTTTACAAAGTGTTACAGTCTTCCAATTGCAGTGAACAGTATGTAATATAAATGCATTATTAGAACAAGACTTGATTTGTATATTCTTTTTGGTTACATAGACATACGTGTGAGTGGCTATATAAAAATTTCCTGCTGTTTGGTTACAAACTAGGCCTATAATTGATGTCCCTGTTGTTATTGTTAATTTGTTTTCATTAACAACAAGTAAGTTCCCCCCCCCCCCAATTTTGCAATATACTCACGAAGGTCCAGCCATGTACTTGACTTTGATATGACCGATATATAGCGGACATATCGGTCATACCAAGGTCAAGTCTATGGCCGAACCTTGAAATGACCGATATATTGCATACATATCGATTGACTCATCTGACATGCCAAAGTCATTCTTACCTATATATTTCAAACAGGTATGATCTCTGATTAAGTTAATTAAGAACTGCTGTTTCTTAAACAGATGTATCCTCAACAACAGTAGTTTTGAATGTTTTATGATGTTATTAATCGTACTAGAAATAGATTCTTAAAATGTTTATGAACAGCCCTAGTCTGACGTTCTAACAAACACATAACCAACAACAATGGATAAAGCAAAACAATAGTGGGATTAAGCCTTTGTACTTCATGCGTACGTTTGGCTCTCTCGAATGCACTAAAAAAATAATGTCGCCAATCACAGGTGTAGACACAAGACCTGTGTAAGTTTTGTATCCAGAACAGCAAAAATTAAAGTAGGTAAAGAATTGCATTTTTCTCCAATATTCCTCAAATTCACTGAAAGCTACTTGTAGGTTATATTACTATAAACATGTTCTATCAATTCATAATGTTTATTGGATTGATGTATCACATCCGAATTACGTAAACAATAAGAGACTCGTAATCATTCATAATTCATCACAATGCAGTGCAAGAAAAGGTCAGCCTTAGAATCAGATTCCATGATGGGTGCATTTAAGGTTTCCGTGACATGTTTCCAAAACATTACGACAAACAATAACTTATACGTAATCCCCATTAATTGGATTAACACGTAAAGGTTTAGGACTTCCGACATTGTCGGGTTTGTGTATAACGCCTTGGCCTGCAGACCCGGGCCTGTAGTGTTTTTTTTTTTTATTATGTTAAATGAAATTAGTTCAACGATCATCTTATAGGCCTAAAATGGCAAGATAATCATCTTCATTTTGTAGGCGTGCTTTCTTTGGCAATGCTTGGTTACTTCGCAGGTGTTTCAAAAGAAGCTTACTTGGGTTATGCAAGTTATTCATGAGCATGATGAGTGGTACTAAAGATCAGTGGCAACTGTGTTCATTTTCTCTCAAAAGAATTGCTTTTCATGTACATTGTAATTGTAATACAGGTTTTTGTAGCATATCTGACGTATAAAATTTCTATACATATACATATTTGTATTAATTTTGTATACGTATTCTAACTCTTTGATATCAACTTTATGGCATGTCTACGTCGACAACAAATTATTGCGACATGTCGACATGAAAAAAAAAGTCTCGACAAAAACCTTATTCCATATGCATTAAAAATGTTGTTTTTATTTCTATTGTTTTTAAGTGTATTTGGTACATAATCCGAAGAACGTTATTAAAAAACAAAAAACAAAGGTGAGCAATGCTTTGGTATTCATAACTCTTGCATTTAGCATATATATGATCGGGGTGTCAAAAAATATGCTACAAAAATTGTTTTACAATAATTATTACATAAAAAGCAATTATTTTAAGAAAAAAAGCAAAAAAAGCATTTATAATCGATTGTACAAATCTGTGTTTTTCCAAAAATTGTCATTGAATTTCAACTGTTTTTCATTTATACAAAATCATCTTGTAAATTAATAATTATTATTCACTTTAATGGGAATACCGAATAGATAAACTTGTTTTATAATAAATAATTTGATTATAGATTGTATTGTAATGACAAAGTTCAAAATAACAAATGGCAGTGGGCAGTATGTAATAAACTATAAATGCATTATTATATAGAACGAGGCTTGATTTGTATTCATTTTGGTTGCAGACAAACACACGGGTGTTTGGCTAAATAAATATTTTCTGCTGATTGTTTACAAACTAGGTCTATAATTGATGTCCTTGTTGTCCTTGTTACTTTGTTTTCATTAACAACAGGTAAGTTTTCCCCCACGTTTGCAATATACTCATAAAGGTCCGGCCATGTACTTGACCTTGATATGACCGATATAAAGCAGACATATCGGTCATATGACCGATATATAGCAGACATATCGGTCATTTCAAGGTCAAGTCTATGGCCGAACCTTGATATGACCGATATATTGCAGACATATCGATTGACTCATCTGACACCTGTCAAAGCCAATCTTACCGATTACAAATAGGTATGATATCTGATTAAGTTAATTAAGAACTGCTGTTTCTTAAACAGATGTATCTACAACAACAGTAGTTTGGAATGTTTTATCATGTTTATAAATCGTACGTACCTGTAGAAATAGATTCTTAAAATGTTTATGAACAGCCCTAGTCTGAAGTTCTAACAAACACATGACAAACAATAAAGCAAAGCAATAGTGGGATTAGGCCAGCGTACTTTAGGCGTACGTTTGGCTCTCTAAAATGCACTACTCAAAATAATGTCGCCAATCACAGGTGTAGACACAAGACCATTGTCATGATTGTAAGTTTTGTATCCAGAACAGGAAAAATATATTAAAGTAGGTAAAGAATTGCATTTTTCTCCAATATTCCTCAAAATCACGAAAAGCTACTTGTAGGTTATATTACTTTAAACATGTTCTATCAATTCATGTAAATATATATATAGGCCTATAGGTAAAAAATAGCGGAAAGAATCTAAGGCAATTCCTTTTAAGAAACGTCTGTCTGCATAGTTAGCTTAAAGGGCAAAGAAAATTAAATTTCAAATTATTATTAAAATAAAGGTGAGAAGTCATGAAATCTAAACAATGCATTTCATGATTATCAATTAGGCTCATGCTAAATGTTGACAAGACAGAACTGTTAACAGTTGGTGCACCATCTCGTGTTTCTCAAGTTCAATGTAACACTATCAACATTTTGGACTCTGAGATTGCCATCAGTAGTTCCGTTAAATATCTTGAAGTGAGACTAGATAGTAGTCTATCTATGTCTGATCGTGTAAGTGACATCTGTCGTGCATCATTCTTGTCACTTAGAGGTATTGGTTGCATTCGTCACTTCCTCTCTGAAAAAGCAACGTCCTGTCTTGTCAACTCTCTTGTCACATCACGTCGCGACTTTTGTAATTTTGCTCTCTATGGCATCCCAAATGAGCAATTAGACCGGCTTCAAAGAATACAAAACCACGCTGCTCGCCTCATTTCCAAGAATAAAAAGCATGATCATACTACTCCCATCCTGTACGAGTTTCACTGGTTGCCAATCAAATACCGTATCCTATTTAAGCTCGCTGTTCTTGCATTTCGTTACTTTGAATCCACTCCTCCATCGTACTTGTCGTCGTCCTTGTGGTCGTACAAACCACCACGCTCGCTGCGATCGTCCTCCGAAAAGGTTCCACGTGTTAGTTTGAAGGCAGCCGGTGAACGCTCTTTCACGTTTGCAGCTCTGACTGTTTGGAACTCTCTTCCAAGCAGTCTCCACAACTCCTCCAACTTGTTGCACTTCAAACGTGAGTTGAAAACATAT
>JXSR01S006046.1:20998-32068 GCA_000969725.1 Ophiothrix spiculata
AACATTAATTACATTTTATTAGAAAAACAAACGCTGTTTTAAAAAAGAAATTTTGATTTGGGTGATTTTGAAACGAATTTTTGACTGCATCCGCTACGGCAATGGACAGCGCCATTTTGATTCTTTGATTCTGCCCTCGCGCTAAATATCAAACGACTGGACTTGAGTCTATCTTTGTTATTGAATTTCGGTAGAAACGAACGGGCGTGTTGGTAGGACGTCATCAGATTTTGAAACACCCATAGTCCCATTCAAAAAACCTGAATTTTAACTAACACTCAAAAATTTAATTTTATGCCCTTACTTAGTCTTAAGCTGGTTTCAGACTAGCCTGTCGTGCTGCCGCACGACCATACGACAGGCAAAATTTCAAAGTGCGCAAACTCGACCGTGTCGCATCTGCTTGCCGCACGACAAGCCGATATATCGATTACCCTGTCGTGGTGGTCGCAACGACACGATATTTTGAGTTGGAATAAATTCAACTTTGCTTGCGACAGACCATTGCGGCAATATGCAAATGTGTCTTGCTACAGCACGACAACTCTAAATTGCAAATGTTTGTCGTGTGCCGCAACGTCGTGTGCCGCAACGACAGCTAGTCTGAAACCACCTTTAGTGTATGCATATGCAGATTTCAAAACCGTTGGGGATGGGACTTCCGGGGGGACTTCAATCCCAGATTCCAGAAAACTCAAAAGATATTCTGATTATTTTAAAGATAAAGAAGTTCTTTTCTTTTTATTTACGCATTGAAATATATGGGCAATAGCCTACCACGGATGAATATGCATCATATCTGAGTAAACAGTCCGGCGCGCCGTTAAACAGGCAATTTATTACGCGGCCACCGTTGTCTGGTTGCGTTGAAGGCCCGGGCCGGGAGGGGTATGGGGATGTACCACAAACTTGGGTAGCAAAATCAGGCTGTCTGGTATGGCAATGGGTCCTTTTTCTTTGCAAAATGTGGTATTTTGATCGATGATGGGTCTGATTTTCAAAATTTTCTAAAATTTACGCCAAATTTCAAACAATCCTATGCAATTGAGGTCTTAAAGCAATACTATAAAGTGTTAAAAATGAAGTGCTCCCTGTCACCCATGACTTTTGATTTTTTTTAGCTTATTGGGTTTGTTTTTGATCTATATAAAACGATTTGGCTCAAAGATCCTTACTTTTTCTGTTATGACCATTTGTTGAATTAAATTCGGGATCCCGAATTTAATTCCACATGTATTAGTATAGGAAAGCATGCAAGTGTTTTTTTATCCATTTCTTGGTGTCAAAACAATTTTTTTCACAAAATAAACTTTAAAACGCTTTGAGATAGTCACATTCCTCAATTTTATGCTGTTTTTACTAAAAACGATTTTTGATCAAAATCTTATAGTATTGCTTTAAATTAAAGCATAACCAAATAATTAAATAAGAGGGGAGAATAATAACATGCGAGGTAAAATATGAAATCGGTTTTCAAAAACATAATAGCTAAAAAAATGTATATAAGTAGGGCCAATTTACAAGTATTAATTGTTTACCATAAGGTACTGCGACTCTTTTATGTTTTCTTGTTTTTCATTGTTTATTTTCTCAGGTCCCAGAAGACTACATATCTCGTGAGATGTTTGACACGCTTCACGTTTACATTATTACAAAGCCAAAGTTACAAAATAGACTTATAACTGTGTAAGTGATAAGCTTGGAAGCTAAAGATCAGTTCTAAAGATTAGGCTTGTCACAATTTAAAGGCACACATACAGTTACTAGCCTAAAGGTTCATTCAGACTTCAGTGTACATATAGATTTGATGGGAAAGTCTTTCTTCTAATGGTCTATGCACTAGCTCATATGATTTTAATCAGGAGGTACCTGGTTCGACTCTAGGTTGAGTTGAAAAAAAAATGAATTTGTGTACTTAGTTTTGGAAATGATACACTCCTGCTCTAAAGTATTTCGGCACCATTAAAAACGTTCAAAAACCTTTATATTAAACGACCTAAAATCATCAAAGATTCATACTTATCTATTAAAGATGAATAAATCAATGTTTGTTTTAATATTTGATCTTCCATTGTATAAAAATGGCTGATTTCATGGACCATATACAAATACACCACAAGTGCAAGTTGTTTAGGCTTTCACCTTGTTTAGGCTTTCACCAAGGAAACCCAACTTGGTACCAAGTAAGCTGAAAGAAGCTTATCTTTAACAGGGCTCCAAGATGTTTTTTTTTTTTAATTTAGTTGTGAATGCAGGAGGAAGACCGGAGCACCCGGAGAAAAACCTGCGGAAGCGAGCATGTACTGTAATTTGTGATGTCTATTACTCTTGGGCATTTAATTTTTGATGGGAATTCTATGTCTAAATCTAAGACCGACATTGAGATTGCAGATACACTGTACTGAATTGACATTATTTATCTGTCAACAGGAATGCTTTAGGAAGGAAGATCATTGGATGTCCTGTTAGTATCAAGAATTACAAATATTCCAGGAATGCTTTGGTGTTCAACCTGTGTTTTGTATGCGATAACACTACCGACACAGCGCCATACGAACCACTTATCAAGAAATTAGCCAACTATCTCATCACCTTTGAGGTAAGCTAGTAGATATCGGTTTATAGAATTGGTTGCTACAGGGGATTATCATGCGTGAACTTGACAGGCTTTTGACTTTGTACTACACAAGCGGTCTGTAAACAAATAACTGATCATATGTCCTTCAATGGTTTAGGGGAGCAGCTTCAATCAGCATATACTGCTAACACAAGCACTGAGACTGCGCTTCTGAAAGTGATATGTTGAGTGCTGTAGACAGGCAAGAGGTTATCCTCCTACTAGTGCTTCTTAATTGGGATATCTGGTACTGCTTTGAAATGGATTGAAAGTTACCTTAAATCTAGAACCAGCTGTGTATCCATTGATTGTTAACATTCTGATGCGGCACAGTTGATTTCTGGCGTGCCACAGGGGTCCGTAAAGGGTCCCCTGGATTTCATAATTTACATGTTGCCTATTGGTGATATTATACGTAACAATGGTATTGATTTTCATTCATATGCTAATGATATTCAATTATACATCTCATTCAATCCCAAAGAACCAAATGCCACTGGGAAGGCCTTGCAGAAGCTAGAACGCTGCGTTGCCGATCTTCAGTGTTGGATGAAATCAAACAAACTCATGCTCAATAATAAAAAGAGTGAATTTCTCATTGTAGGTAGTACACAAAGTACTAAGAAGCTCCCTGCATTGTAGCTCCATGTTGGTGAATGTACCATCTTGCCATCCAGCATGTAAGGAACCTTGGCGTCGTTTTTGATACCAACCTGATATTTCTATGGTGTCTTCGGCCAACCACCAGCTCCGTAACCTTTGGCGACTGCATCGGTGTCTTGACCAGGATACCAGACACCAAGCAGTGAGGGCACTTATCTTGTCACGTTTAGACTATGGCAACGCATTTATGTACGGTATTACAGCCAAAGAGCTCAGACGCCTACAATCTATACAGAATAAAGCTGCAAAATTCATATACTCTGCTGCACGACTTGATAGCCTGATTCCACGTCTTCATACCTTACACTGGCTTCCAATCCAAGAACGTATCTCATACAAAATCTGTCTTTATGTCTACAAATCGCTTCATGCTCAGTCTCCACAGTATCTTGCTAATGTTTTGATCCCAAAGTCAAGACCATCACAGGGTCCAACCACTAAACCACTCGTTCTACTTTAGATTCAACACTCCTCAAAATACCATCAACCAAAAAGTGCATTGGCGACAAAGCGTTTGCTACTGCAGGGCCTTCTACTTTAGATTCAACACTCCTCGAAATACCATCAACCGAAAAGTGCATTGGTGACAAAGCGTTTGCTACTGCAGGGCCTTCCCTATGGAACAAGCTGCCTCGCCATATTCGTGAAAGCCATTCTATTGATTCTTTCAAAAAAGTCTTGAAACCGTATCTTTTTCCATCTCAGTAATATTCATGCTTTTTTTTTTATCTTGCGCTATGATCTTTTTTGGAATTGGCGCGTTTTAAATTTTGGTTTTAAATTTTTTTAAATGTTATGTTATGTTATGTTATGTTATGTTATGTTATGTTATGTTATGTTATTTCCTGTAATGCCTCGATTATATCAGTATCATTTATAATTATAATGTCTAAAAAGTTCTGTCTTTTCTACTCTATGGCCATCGTATTGTGTATTGAAAGGATGGTTTGCGTTCCTAGTTTTGTGTATCTTGAATGATATTTTGAATATATCATGAATGATATCATGAATGATACTTCTTCTCTGTGGCCATCACATTGTGGATAGAGAGGACAGTGTGCACTAATTAGTTTTTATTTAAAGATATTTGGAGTCTGTGACTTGACAGGTACTATGCGTACTTCTCAGTTCTCTTCCACAATGTTGTATTTACAGCTAAATAATATATAGTATCTTTAGATCTGTAACTTCACATTTGTGGAAGAAATAAATTATGTCTTATATTAACCCTTGGCCTTGCTTTACTTCAAGTAGTCAAAGTAACTAAGAGGCCACAATGCTTATGCTTTACTTTGATTTATTTTAATTTCAGTTGGAAAGTGGTTTTATCTCAGATGAGAATAGTAAATCAGCGTTACCAAGGATCCTCAATGATCTACTGAAACAATTAAATGAAATGGGTAAATGCTCTATCCCAATCAGTAAGTCAAATTGGAATTATACAGTTAATGTTGCTTAATCGGGATCCTCTTAAAAGGGATTTTTGTTTAATTGACGTATTCAGTCAGGGAACTGTATTTTTATGTACAAAATGGACCTGTTAATCGGGACATTCCTCCTGATAAACAGGATAATTTTTGGCAAAATGCATTAGTTGATGAAAATTTCCCTAAAGTTATGATGACAAAGTTAATTTAATGCAAGTAAATAGCAAATACGGGACAAAAATCTAAAACAAGAATCCCAATCTGTTGAAAATCTGTTAAAAATCTAAATCTATTCAAAAGGTCTCTAAAATTCTTTCATTGTTCTACTTTTTGTCAGCTCGTGAATTTAGTATATATTTTAGTGTTTTTGTGCCCTAGAAATATCTCACTTATGGCGATTTCTGTATTATGCTTAATCAGAACAACTGGTTTGTTACTCCTGAGGTGTCCCGATTAAGCGGCATCAACTGTACTTACCTGTGTCTGTAGATTTTAGTTCTCCTTAGTGTTCATTTCTTAAATAGCTTGTATCTGATTAACTTCTTTGGTATTTGCCCTTATATTATATGTTTAGTTAAAATATATTTGGTACATTGTTATGTATTTGTAAGTACCCGGGGGGGGGGGGGGTGTCTTTAAAAAATTGTACAGGGATGTGCCTGTCAGACTCTGACAATATGACACATCTCTTATAACTATTTTTGGCTCAAACACTCTCCCATCTGTATTCCAAAAAACACTCAATTATAGGCAGGAGCGAACATCCGGGTTTTTTGTTCACATCCGGGACGTTTGCCAAACTTAGCGTGGTGAAAACATTTGCCCACTTCCCATTCAATTCAATGGAGAAAATGCCGGCTCGCGGAATCTTTGATTGATTTTAGCAAATTTTCAAAATATTTCGATCTCAAAATCATATGAGATGTGTGGTATTCAAACTTCAACAAAATAACAAACAGCTGATGATTTCACATATTTCTCTCTCGCTAAAAAAGAAAAAAAATGATGGGATGCCTGGCTGAAGTATTGATTGTTTTCAGCGCACGAAGTCCAACGTGATCATTGTGCTGCGTATGACGTAGGTCCGCTCAGCCCAATACTCATATTTGGTGCTTTTTGAGCAAATTTCTCAAAGTACACCCTTTTATATGAGTTCTAATAATCACTTGGGATAAAACCTAATGAGTCCCTTGGTTAATTCCATTTTGAAATTGACCCATCCAACACTAAGGTTCTCTCAAATTTTTGTGAGCAGACAAAACCACACACCACACATCTGCTTCTTTCCATGATAGAATGTCCACATTTTCTGCGTGTTGATTGGATGTTTCAACAACTCACCGTATCTTCTTATACGGGAGCGTGCCGTTGTTGATTAGTGATGAATCCACAGTTGATATTCAAATAAGCGCGTCACGCACGGCACAGCGTACACGGAGGTGCATTTACGCAGTGTACATAAATCGGCGCACTGTTCATCGCGTCTAGAAGTTGAAGAACTTGAGTACGTGCAAGAACTGGCGCTCGGGAACAGTTGAAAACGACAAAGCAACAATCATTTAAAAACCAACATTTTGTTTCAGATTCTTTAAAGTATTTTTATTGAGATGAGTATCGGTTAAATTGAAAACATTTAGAATTTAATTCATACGTTTTCAGGTAGATTTTCGTTGTTGAAAGGTATTCAAACATGCTACAGAGTTGTTCATCGCTAATCAACAACTCTGCATCCGATCCGTCGGCGTATTTTTATCACACTCGGGTGGCTAAAGCCACCCTCGCGCAATAAAAAAATACGCAGACGCATGGATGCATCGTTGTTGGTTAGCGATGAACAACTCTGTAGCTTGTTTGAATACCTAATTAGCTAATCATAGCCTCCTAGACCGATGATAAATTATCGTCTTGTCATGCACCATTCAAACCACATCTCACTTGCAAGTGTATTGATTAGGTGTGATAAATCTATTTATTGGTTTCACCAGGAAATGTTACAAATAAGTTCATAACTTAAGTTTTATGAACTTGATCTATGAAGTCACATTAAGATGATAGAAATAAGGAAGTTGCAAGTTTAAACTCCATCTTCACAATAAGCTCCCTTAAAATCACAATCAGAATGTTCAAATAATTCAGCTTCTATGTAGCCCGTGTGTACTCGTAAATTAAAGAATTTAAATTATCTGACCAAGTTCACGCACGATGATCGTGATGATTGGGTAATTTTCCACAGTGACAAGAATGTGATTTGGCGATCGTGGTAACAACCAATCACATTAAACTGAATGAAATTGGTTGATGAGTTCAACACATAATGAGTGAAAAAGTCTGTGAAACAGGGAACCTATATCCGAGATAGACTTTAAACTCTGTACCCAATGAATTACTTACATCAGTTGTCTCGCCAAGCATTTACACCAATTTTGAAATAAAACATTAAGTGCTGTCTAATATTACAAAGGTGCCATTGATAGACCTACTTAATGGCAAGTTAAATTTTCATATAATTATTGTGGTAAGTTGCGTGAGGATATGCTCTAGAAGATGTGAGACATCTAACCCCAGTCCACATGATACTGCTTTAATACAGTGTGTCCCAGAATAAACCTTACAATTTTTGCGTGCTATTTTCATGGGTTTAACGAATAGTCAGATAGTATCTAAAGATTGCATTTTATAGCCCATGAGTTGAACTTTTAGAAACCGTTTGTTTCATTTCAATCAGTAGTATACAACAAAAGTTATGTTGTATCAAACTTTTGGGTGGATTTTTGTCTGGTCCAATTTCTTGATTATTGGCCATAAAGAAAGGGTGTTTCTGAATGTAATAAAAATGAGTCACCTTGGAAAACTTATCATATCTGTCTTTATATTGTTACTTCAAATTTGTTAATTTTTTCAGCATAGATAAAAGAAAGCATGTGCGTAGTATATAAATAAACATCGTTACGGTTGAGTGAACAGATCAATGATAATACTCAATAGAGCTTCATTCAAGGGGAACTTACAAACTCGTGAAATTGGACCAGCAAATTTTACATTCAATTATTTGACAAAAGCATAACTTTTGTTGTACATTACCGATTGAAATGAAACAAACGGTATCTAAAAGTTTAATTCATGGGCTATAAAATGCAAGCTTTACATATTTTCGAACTATCCGTTAAACCCATGAAAATTGCACGCAAAGATTGTAAGGTATATTCTGGGACACACTGTAAATGGTAAGTTTAATTCACCATAGTTAGTTGTGTACTGATTGTGTGGTATGTCCATTGCATCTCATTCCAGATGAATCCAACACTATTCATTTGAAGATTGTTCCTTCAACCAAGGACCCTCCACCAGTATTGGAGCATCATGTGCCCATGTTTCTTGCTGATAAATATAGTTATAATTACAGCCAGTGGGATCTCACCACACAACAGGTATGTTGAGAACAATTCAGACAAATTGTATGTTTCAACAGAACAGACTTGAGATTTCCTAGTTGTCTGAGTGCCTATCTGAAAAAGTTCAAACTTGCTCAAAATGACCTAAAATGGTGTAAATAACACTTAATGCTGAGGGTATCTGTATTTATGGTAAAAAGATTGACTTACATTATCTCAATTGTTAATTTAAACTTTGAACTAAACCCCTGATAATGTAACCTACGCCTGCCTTATCAAGTATAGTAATCATCTTGTTTAGGCTTAGGCTTTTACCAAGGAAGCCCAACTTGGTGCTTGGTACCAAGCAACCTAAACATGCTAAAGAAAGTTTATCTTTAACAGGGCTCCCAGATGTTTTTAAATTCAGTTTTTGAATGCAGGAGTACCCGGAGAAAAACCTCACTAAAATGTCTGCAGACTACAAGTTACAAAACTCTTGGAAAACTAAGCATCAAGACTTGAAAACATACTAGTCTTTTCCCTTTAGTGCTGAATTCGTCTTCAGCAATCAAAAATCTATGATCACTCTCAGATTCACATTAGGAAAAAAGGTGTTTTTCTCAGCCCAATTAGCTTAAATTCATGTGTTACTTAAACTAATATCCGTTGATGTAATCGGCAAATTGGTATTTTCTACCGATTACTGATTCCGAACTATTATTACATTGATTCAATGGTATTCTTGATGATCTTAAAATGATAAAAGACTTGTTTGAATAGGACAATGTAATATAAAGTTTGTTATTTTCTGTTTCAGATTCTTCCCTACATTGATGGCATTAACCATGTACAGAGAATAGCGGCAGAAGCTGATGTGGACCTAGATTTAGTCAAAATATGTTTGCAGAATATGTTGTAAGTATGTCACATCTCAGATGGCATTAACCATGTACAGAGAATAGCAAAAGAAGACATAAGGATCTTCCAATCATGCCTTGCTCCCTATGGGATTTTTGTACAGATTTTGATGAGAGGGTTTAGGGATGAAACATAGTAAAATTGGTAGATATATTTTATCCCTAAACCCTTTCATTAATACCTGTACAAAAAGTCCCATTGGAAGCAAGGCATGATGGGAAGGTCCCGATATCTTCTTTTGAGAATAGCAGCAGAAGCTGATGTGGACCTAGATTTAGTCAAAATATGTTTGCAGAATATGTTCTGAGTATTTCAAATGTCAATTTAGGGTGAAAACGAATACCTCTTTGGTTGAAGTCATCTAGAAGCAAATAACCCTGGGCTACTTCACACAACTTATTTGAGCCCATGTCAGTTGGTTAAAACCATGTATATTATTCCTGATTAATTAGACAATAATAACTGCGCACCATCTTTTTTGAGGTCACTGTTTAAAATCGGAGGTGTTTGTGTTTGTTTTGGGCCAAGGTTCAAAACAAACACCGGTGATTTTAAACAGTGACCGAATTAAAAGATGTTGCAAAGTTATTGTCATTAATAACCGTCTTTCGACATTTTTTAATACCTTTTATGCATGATTTTATAAAGAAATACTTTATTAAACTTATTTCTTACATAAAGGTCTATTTATCCCTATAAGAGAATTTTGATCAGTCAAGGCGTGACGATCATCGTGTAATATGATAAATGCGCGTGTGGTGCATACGCGCGCTTGATTGGCGTTTTATGAGAAAGCGCATTCAGGCGCTAATAACATCACATACGTAGACCATTATAAGAAGTCATTGTTACCTGATAATGACCGCGCAGTTGTTTGCGTAAAAGTAGAAATAATCTTATTAGATTGGATCGTGCTATTACGCAGGTTATTAATTTAATATAATCACACTCATATTTAAGAATTGCATTGCAATGGAATGCTCTTCCATTTCATTCCTGTAACTTGCCAACCATTGCTCAATTTAAAGGTGAGCTTAAAGGACTTGGGTCCAATTTTTGCAAAATTTAGTTTTCAATGTCATATGAAAGAAGACCACTCACAAGATCTTAATTTCAAAATTCAGCTGAATCTGCTGTACCGTTTTAGTTTTATAGATAATTTTGTTTGTACGTTACTGTGTTAATTATGGTTACCATAATTAGACACATTTTCATATCTTACTATAATTTGAGTAGTGGTGTATGTGGGTTAGTAAAAGGCTCCGTCAGTTTTGATCTAAACAGTGTGAAATGCATGGGCAAGGTAGAGGAAAACCCGAGGAAGGTTCTTACCTATAAATAAATAATCCGTAAACGAGTTGCTTCAAAAAGTGCAAAAAACCTGTATTTTTGCAACGGCCTTTTTTGCCGTTAATGAGCGTCTTACGCATGCGCACAGAGTCGCAAAATTACTAGCCGAGTGCGTGAGTAAACAAAACACATCCAAGGACATTGCGCAATGCATGCAATAGCAACTACGCACGGTAAGCGGCAATGCCAGGTTTAAGGCTACGGGGAAATTAACTGACAGGGAAAACGGTAAACTTACGCAGCATTATGTACGATGGTACGGGATGATTCACGGAAGATGGCATCACAGGGAAAAATTGTCATCAGAAATGCAAGATGATACAGAATAAGAACATCAAAAAAACTTTATATGGGAAAATACAACTTTTTTGTGTATTCACTTACGGTCGGGGGAGCCAGGTTAAGGTAAAAATACATTTATACGGGAAAATTGAACTTTTTACTATAATTTGGGTAATGTTGTTGGTTTGTGAGTTTGTGACGGTGTTCGCAATAAGCTCCGCCAACTGAAATAACTACATTAAAATAAACTTAACATTATCAATGTACGACATAAGGTTTCATAAATTCAAAATAGTATGCTCTAATCATCTGACGGGTCTACGGGAAAATTAACTTACATTATCACCATAATACGGGATGATTCAGGGAGCAGAGAGTATCATCATCATCATCATCATCAATGATCATGGGAAAATAAACTATTTTGTGTAGGCCTACA
>JXSR01S006047.1:66089-78586 GCA_000969725.1 Ophiothrix spiculata
TACCACCAAGTTTTTGGATGATTTTGAATATTTCATCTTCATCAGTAGGTTTCAAATAACATGTATCACTAAAGTTAGAATTTTCCAAGTAGTCGTTGAAATCTTTTCCAGTGTGCTTAATGCTTTTAGCTAAGGTAGGTCCAATATTTGCAAAATAATTGTTGAAGTTGTCAGCAATTGACTTTGGATCAGTGATTTTTTTACCATTACATACAAATGTATCAGATATTTGTTTTTTAGGTGACTTAATGAGTGAATTTAGTACTTTCCAGGTGTTCTTTATGTTGTTTCTTTCCCTTTCGAGAAGACTGCTAAAGTAATTTTGTTTAGCAAGTCTCAATAAACTATTTAGCTTATTCCTATACATTTTGAATTTGAGAGTATTTTGTTCGGTAGGTTTCAAAACTGACTTCTTGAACAACAAATTTTTTCTTTTAATACTTTTGAGTAAAGAAAAAGTAATCCAAGGTGATCTTGGTTTAAATTTATGCGAGCCTTTTTTCACCATTTTAATAGGAAAACACTCTTCGTATAGATTGTTGAATTTAGTGATGAAACTATCATATGCAGTGTTTGAATCATTGGAACCACAAACAATATCCCAGTCAACATTACTTATCTGATTTTTAAATTTGTGAATGTTTTGATCATTATATTCGCGTATTTCTACATAAGTATTAGGTTCTCTTTCTGGTACACAGACAAATTTGTCGAAATAAAGATAGGTAAATGGTCACTTATGTCGTTTAAGAGTAAACCGGCAATTTGTTTTGTATGAGAATTGGTAAAAATGTTATCTATCAATGTTGCTGTTTTGTGAGTAATTCTAGTCGGCTTGGTAATACTTGGATATAAGGAAAAGGAATTTAGCACATCAATAAAATCAGCAGTGGGAGAATGGCTATCATGGTTTAACAAATTGATATTAAAATCTCCCATAAGGTAGATAAGTTTGTTTTCATTTTGAGTAATTTTTGACAATATATTTTCTGAAAATTTATTGAATTCATTAATATCCTGATCAGGAGATCTATATGTAATACCCACGATAATATTCTTCGCTCTTGGTCGCTCAATTTCCTATGTGTACCCTTATTTTAATGCTTAGGGTAAATTGGATGCTGTTGAAAACTGCAGATGAGGTATTGATAATTTTTTGAGGTAGAGTACTATGCATTACAACTGCCAACAGTGACACTGTATGCAGTGGGGTTTGAACCCACCCTTTTATTTTAACCCCACCCTTTTTGTTCAGACACCCTTTACAGTTATATCTGAATCTACCCTTTTTAGAAGTTTATCAAATGATTATTGATCAGGTACTGAATTCATTCTTCTTTGTTTCAGCAATGTGGAAAACAATAGTGACATGATACATCAATATCTTACATATATAGCGTTCAACATAATGGCTTGTTCGTTATCCAAGGCAACCTAAAAATGCCTCAGACAACCTTAATGAATGTTCAACTAGAGAGCCCAGATCTAATAGCAAGTCAGGAAAACATGTATATCCATGTCAATTAGTTTTTGCTCAGAGTATATGTATATATATCATGTGGTCTTGCACGTGTTAGCCGGCAAAAATTACGAACAAGTCCAATATTTTGCTGACAAGTTGTAATATAATCAAGGTTGTCTGGTGGATAATGAAGATTTTTTGTTTATGTTGAACGCTGCTTATATCCCTATGATGATATGCTCACTCTGATCTCAGATCTTATCAACATAATTTCAATTTTAGTCACAGGGTAAGCAACGTACGTGCCCTTTTTATTTCAGATCCACCCTTTTTATCAAGGCACCCTTTGTACTGGAAATTCTCTGAACCCACCGTTTTGACAATTTTTTGATTTTTCTAGACCCACTCTTTCTAAAGCGTGCCATGCATACAGTAAGTTATTTTAATAATGCAATTTAACTTGATCCACCCTTTCTAAAGCGAGTCGTGCATACAGTGAGTGATCTTTTCATAGATGCTTTTGGCTCAGAAAAGTACCATATATTAGAGCGTTTGTTTTGTTTAGTGTTCAAAGTCTACAATTCAGCAGATCAATGACACTTATTTTCACCATATTGAGTCAGAACTTGCAGGCTATAGCTTATATGTCTCATCATCATCATCATCCTTCGTTTTCCGTCGAGATACATGATACACTTCTTTCCCAACTATCTTCATTACACATTGCACTTCCTAACTAGTTCATTGAAGTTCAAGCCAGTATCTCTACATATGGTATCAGGGTATGTTAATGGTCTACGGTTTTTTGGACATTGGAGTCTCCAAAGAAGAAGGTCTGCATGATTTGATCCTTGGTTCGAAAGCAGTGACCAGCAAACTGAGCTCTCCTCTGTGCCACGGTTGTAGAGATGGGAGGTATAGACCATATCTATAATTGACATACTCCCGCCGTTGATGGGGTAAATCCACAGAACGGAACTCAGAACGAGGCCAAGTATGATAAATACACTACTTGCTCTCACTCTGAGTTCCGTTCCCCGTCCGATTCTGTGGATTTACCCCATCAACAGCGGGAGTATGTCAATTATAGATGGTTTATATCACCATAAATCTGATGCTTAGTTGGATGTTTACGTATCTACTGGTCAGCTATTTTATATTTGTTTATACTCATTGTCTTTTCAGGTGTGATTCACTAGAAAAATTAAAGAGCAAATTACCGTCACTCGAGGGTGAGCTGAGAGACCCAATTAAATTTAAGGATTTCTATCAATTTACATTTAACTTTGCAAAGAATCCGGGCCAGAAAAGTTTGGGTAAGTTAGTAGAATTTATTTAGATCTAACTTTATAAAGTGCATAACTTGGAACAAGTTGTTACTCGGGGTCCGCTTCAAAACTCAACTGGCTGCTGACCGCCCAAAACTTGTGATGCTGGCTGGTTGCCATTAATTGTTCAGAACAATAGCAACTGTCCAGAATTGGGGGTTCAGGGCGGTCAACTACCGGTTCACCGCCCTGAATCACAAGTTCTGGGCGGTCAACTGCAGGTTGAATTTTGAAGGGATCCCTCAAGAGTTTTACAAAGTGTTTGATCCCTGGGTTTGATCTTATGACAACTGATTCAATTTGATCTGATCCAATCACTTGTCTGAAGATCGCGTACGACATGAAACCTTGTCAGTGTCAACTCGTCATGTGAGTGCAAGAAAGTCATTTCTGCAATGGCTACTCTGTAACTTTATGTTTAACACCTTGTCACGAGAACGTGAAAAATCTAGTAATCCCTCAAAATTTCCCTGTCTTAAAGTCAGTGCCTTTTGAAATGAACGAGCCACTGACCCAATTAAGACTGAACATTATACCATGTGCAATCCTATTTATGAAAATGACAGCTATTGCAGATACGACTTTCTTGCACTCACATGACGAACTTTGTTCCATGCTGTTAACTATGTTGTTGACTCAGCTTTGCGTACTCTGCGCATATATACTTTCTCTCTCTAGAAATTGGATCTATTTGAAAAATGCATAATTTTATTTTAGGTTAGTAAAAAACTCCTTTAACATATAGTTGTACCCCCTTGATCAATTATGGTCTCAAAATCATAAAATAATTTTTAGAGCTTTCCAAAACTGATATTGAATCTGTTTCAAAAACCTTTATGATTGTAATATTAATTTCAAACCCGATTTTAATGGTGATCTTCAATTTGCAACATGTAATATTCTAATAATACTTTTATTCAAATATTTACTGCTCATGAGTTCATTGTCCATGGTTTCCAGTCAACGAGGGTTTGTGCATGTTCAATTAAGCTATTAAATTGTAAATGCATGACGTAGCAACCAGTATGAGGTCCAAGTTGGCTCAAACGGTAAGGCGCTCACGTGTGGTGAGGAGGGTACTGAGTTTGAACCCCGCTGGTGCCAAAAAGTTGAGTGCGTGAAATTCACTAGGACAAGGAACTAATTGGTAATTGTCTCGTGGAAACCATACAGAACTTACTCACTTCATGCACTTTTGACTTGTGCGGGATATTCCATTGGAAACAAAGGAATACTTGTCTTGGAATTGTAATACGAATGTACTCGATTTATTTCAATGTTTCATTTTACTTTTTCAGAATTGGATATGGCAATAGCATATTGGAACATAGTATTGGCAGGGAGGTTCAAATTTTTAGATCTTTGGTGCAACTTTCTCACAGTAAGTATCCGAAGTATCATTGGGAAGAATAGTCAACACCCAGCTTATAACTTTTCATTACTATTTATACAGTGCCTGAGTTCAAACTTGTCTCTCAGCTTTAGTAAAATTATCAATTTTTGCAATTAGCGAAGAAGTTACAATTTACAAATCTTGCTAATTTTGCTAATAAGTATAAAAAATCAACATTAGGCACGGTTCCCAATTCATGACGGAATGTCTTCCGACATACGAAAGAGCTTGCGCAATAGCCATGACGAAATGTATTTTGAGTCATGACTCAAAAATATTAGGAGAAACGCATAAATACCATCTTTTAAGTGGTCTTTATAATGATAGAGGCCCTGGCGAATTTTTTCTGCATCATTCAATACACTATTATACATTTATCTTTGAATCATGACTCAATATTTTTCTGCATCATGATGCAAGACAATTGCATCAAGCCCTTTCGTATGACTCAAAATGTTTCGTCATGAATTGGGAACCGTGCCTTACTACCTTTAGCATGAATCACACAAAAAAGGAATAGCTTCATATTTAGTTTGTGCATAGAAATATTGATAAAATGTTTGGTGGAACTGTTAAATGTTCCGCCACATGTTCCTTAATTGCTTGCATCTCGAGCTAGTTGAACCGACAATAAAAGGGTTATGAACGCTGTATTCTTGACAGAGCACTTAATGATGTCGTATTCGTAGATAGGATCACTTATCACCAACTGATTTTAATTGTAAAACAGATTGCAGGAACTATATAGCCTTACAGGAGATATTTCTACATGCTTTTATTGATGCAGAAACATTCAAATTATTAATTTTGCTATGTCTTTAGACAAGGTTACTAGGTACTGAGGTTATTTGCCAGGCAGGAATAAGCTGTGAGAACAAAACATTGCAGAATGCGCATGCTCACCTGCAGGACCCCTTAGAACTATAA
Organism: Ophiothrix spiculata; assembly: GCA_000969725.1. NCBI lineage: Eukaryota > Metazoa > Echinodermata > Ophiuroidea > Amphilepidida > Ophiotrichidae > Ophiothrix > Ophiothrix spiculata. The sequence goes on from JXSR01S006047.1 coordinate 71,200, forward strand.
AAAAAAACAAATTTGATAAATAAGTGGTTTAAACCATCAGTCAGCTCACTAGTAACCCTGAATGTAGTGCCTACTTCATCTTCTCACAAGGTGACTGACAGGTCCATTGACATCACACAGACATGAATTGTAAAAGTTGTTTCATCAATTTGTAGTAAATTTAGTTTACATGCATGACTCAAACATTCACTGAAATGATCCAGAATGACTTTTGAATATTGTTGTGAGTATTTTAAAATGCCAGAGTAATTTTTAAACCAACTTTTGGCAACTTTTTTATCAAAGCACATGGTCGCCGCCATCTTGGATTTTGACCAACTTTTATTAAAAAAATGCATTTAAACTCAACTGAAGCTGATATTGGCCTGATATATGTTGTTAAATACTAATGAGAATATACTGGCATACCTTTGGTAAATTTATATGCTCTCTGAAAGAAGATATTGACTTATGAAATTCGTCTATAGAGAAGGTCAATGGAGCTGAGTGTGACATTATCGTAGATGGAGTCCATCGTAGATAATTCATATTTTGGGACTACCCTGAATGTCTAAATAAGGACAAATGGTGTTAATATGGTTCGACTCATTTCAGTTCCTAATTAAGACATTTTTTGAAGTGTTTTTCCACCCAGAAACCCGAAATATTTATTGATATTATTAATCAACATGATCAACCAATACAATGCACAATTGTATCAATCTACTTGAATACACAATATGCTAATTGAAGTGGATAATGGAGTTAGTGGTTTCCAGTCAGGAGGATGGCTTTTCAAACCATGTTAAAATCACTCATTAGGGTGGTTTTATCTAAACAAATATCTTATTTACTGTCTGAATAACAGACTGAAAATGTGTGGTTATAATAGTTTTCCTAAGTCTAGACCGTTTGTCCTTATTCAGACATTCAGAGTTACTAGTGTGATAGTTATTCAATTCATGCACATTTACAGTATTTATTATTAAGTTTCCTTGCGCATTGCATCGTGTAACTCGAGCGTAACGCGCGATTGTTGGCGCTTCATAAGCAATGGAATTAGACCAATCACACGCTATAATAGGTGTATAAACGAGGTTGACTTTCACGCAAACCACGGTAGCACCAAGTATCATTCTCCAAAAACTCTGCGAACTGAGAAACTTAATTCTTAAAAATACAGTACACTAATCAATCCCATACACTAGCTTTGTCGAAAAACTGTTTGTTTTCACACTATCTGTAACATGCGTGGGTTCGTTATTTGTTGTAGGAACATCACAAGAAATCAATACCAAGGGACACGTGGAATCTTTTGTTGGACTTCAGTAATATGATAGCAGATGATATGAGCAATTATGATGAAGAAGGTCAGTAAAATGCCCAGAGCAAAACTCCTTTTTTTACATGATCCAGTCAAAGAGCTAAATAAAGAAATGGAGATGATGCCTCTCTGACTTGGTAATTTACATTCTACCTCTGAATGTTTTACAGATGTTGATTGACTACTGTAAACTTGAATTAAGAGAAGCACGTGGTGTGTGTGTGACTTGTACATCAGGCCTTGTCTTTGAGACAGGTGAGAGTGATCACTCGCCATCACTCACCTAAAATGAAACTCAGGAGAGCTTTTTATTACTTGGGTACATTAGGAATAATTATAATGCAAGTGATTTAAATCACTCGCCTACAGCTCACCTGACTAGTTTTGAGTATAAAGATTTGTCACTTACCAGCAATTTTTAAAAGACAAAGCCTGAACATCATTATCTATGGTCCACATGTGTGAGGAAATTACTTGGCTCACGGATAAAGTAAAGCCTTATAGTTCCTGCATATTTAATGTTGATCGAAGTATAGTCCAAATCACTTACATTTATTTCAAATCCCACTGCAACCTGTAGGGGTGCCGAACTTTTAGCCAACATTTAGCCATTGTAGTCAGGATCAGAATCCTTCAGTATCTTATGACTTTCCACAAGAAAACTAGAAGTTAGATCTTTGTCCAAGGAAATCATACTACAAATATTATGGGGACGTGCCACAAATTTGGGTAGTAAAATCAGACGCTTTAGTATTTAAATCGGTTCCCTTTTTTTCACAAAACCTTAGAAAATTTGTTCCAAAATAGAGCAAGTTTGGGCAAAATCATGCAATTTTTGAATGAATTTGACATACAATTTTGGAGTTTGGGTGTATGGATGGGTCTCTTTTCCTTGAAAATTGGTATTTGGATGGATGGCTTTTCAAATTTTGAAAAATGCAATGCTCATCACTAAGCTGATATGTATGTTAAGGGTCAGTTATACATCCAAAGTGTTTAGCAAAGTTTTGCGAAGTTGGCAATGGAATACCAAATTTTCTTTCTGCATTTATTCATTCCAACTTCCCTCTTAAAGAACAGGATGAATGTTCAAATTGTGCACGAAACTCACTCTCGAAATAATACATCTCAATTATGGTATACTTGCCTCACACTGGCTATTATATAGGGTTATTTTATGGAATAAATAAAGTGAAAAATTATCTTATTTCTTATTCTCAAAGCCTGTACATCAATTGCAGAACTTAACTGCTGACTTTTGATAACCTTTTTTCTTATGCTTTTTAATTGGCTGATATCTGCACATGTTTATGTTTTTTTTAAATCAGCTCTAGTGCACTGTGTTCATTTCTTACCTTTTTGTACTCATTTGTTTGTTTGTTTGTTTGTTTTGATCACAGGTGCATGGCCGGTTCTTATAGATGACTTTGTAGAATATGCCAAACCATCCGTGCAGCAAGGAAAAAGCACGACTGTGTGAGGTCACAGGTCATCTGGAGATTGCTCTAGAAAAAGACTCAATTATTAACTTTGTTATTTGCTTAACATCATCACTCTGTGTTGCCTGACTACTCCAATATCAGCCCACCATGCTGACAGCTAGAGACAGCCCATCTCCCACTCAATCTGTCTTGATTAGTAAAGCAGATGCTGACAGCTAGAGGCAGCCCGTCACCTAATCAGTCTGTCTTGATTAGCTTAGTCAACTAGAGAGTTATGTGTGATTAAATTCATGAATAGACCAGAAGTTTTTTCTGTGATCATATTGGTATCGCATTTTTTCATACAAAAAAAAAGCATGTGCTCATTTGCTATTACTGCTTTTTAAAAATTGAATTTAGAAGAATGTGGTACTATATGTGCATGTGTTATGTGTAAAAACTTCTTATGGCAGTGTTGCCATCTTATTTATCAAGGATCATGTTGCTGTGTTGAGGCTTCATAGAATCAATTCAGGGATTTACAACTCTTCAGCACTCGTGTGACCACTGATGTTTTAGCTTGTCGCCCATTATTATATCTAAAGTGATAGATACTACTTCTGCAATAAACAGGATACCGATACGGAAGAAAGTTTTTAATATTGTGAAAACGGTAAAGAATTAATCGGATGAGTTCTGCCTAACAGGGAGTCAGAAATTATGTCAAGGTTGCATTTCATAGTGAGTCTATGAAATAAACTTTTATAAAGTTTGTTTCATTTTAATCGGTAATATAGAACAGAAATTATGCTTTATCAAATATTTGGACTGTGCAAATTTGTCTGGTCCGATTTCCTGATTTTGTAAGTTCATGATGAATTAGGCACGGTTCTCAATTCATGACGAAAGCTTTTGAGTCATATAAAAGGGCTTGACGCTATTGTCTTGCACCATGATGCAAAAAAATATTGAGTCATGATTCAAAGATAGATGTAGTAAAGTGTATTGAATAATGCAGAAAAATTGCATCAGGGCCTCTATCATTATAAACACTACTTCAAGGAGGTAATTATGCGTTTCTCCTAATTTTTTTTGCGCCATGACTCAAAATACATTTCGTCATGCTTCTTGCGTCAAAGCCATTCGAATGTCTGAAGATATTCCGTCATGAATTGGGAACAATGATTTAAGTGTTATTAAGTAATGTTCTTGATCTGCTCACTCAACTTTTTAAATTTTTGCATATTTATTACGTGCATACATTCTTTTGTCTATGCTGAAAACAGGTACAAATTTGACGGAAACCTAGAGCAGATGAGATTTTCCAAGGTGACTCATTTTTCTTTCATTTAGAAATGCCCCTGCTTTACAACCAAAAATCGAGAAAAATGGACCAAAGAAATATGCACCCAAATATTTGTTAAAGCATAATTTCTGTTTTAGATTATCATATAGTCTTTAAGCAAGGGATTGAAGTGATGGACTTTTAATGGAAGTAATTCTTATTTCCATTGTTTTATATTTGTGCATTCTGCATTTGCTTTGTTTGGCAGATTTGCCCTAATATATTCCACAGTGTATTTAAAATCACTAGGAATAGGGGCAATCAATACTGTTAACAAAAACCCAGAGGGCATGGCCCCATTGATTGTTAATGCAACCTCCTCTATGTATTATTGTTTACATTGTCCAAGGTTGTCCATTGGTGATGTTAAGGGAGGCGAAAGGTGAATTTTATTTTGACTGTTTCAAAGCTAGCCTTGACGTTTCAGGCGAGTGATCACTCGCCTTAAAGCTCACAATACATGTAGGAACATTTGAAATGTGTTTTTTAACTCATCTTGGAAATTTGCAAGTCTGTTGCACTGTATGTATTACAAGATAATTACTCGCAGCATGTGATGATCGAGACACCTAAAGCTCACCCCTCAGCAGCATACCTGGAGTTTTGAAGCGTCAAGGCCTGCAAAGAATATAAGAAGGGAATCTGTACTTGTCGCCATCTTGTTGTAGTGCTGAGTTATTGAATCTGCAAATTTATTCGAAAGCTGCTATAGCTAGGTAGATTGTGTACATCTTCATTTGAGTTATAGACAGCATGTATATTTGGGTTCATGAGCAAACCCTGTCAGCATTTTCACCAGCATGTATTGCAAAATGGGCTATACCAGATACATCAGTTTCCACACAATTTTCATAACAAAGGTACAATAACTCGCATCCATGAGCGGCATTTTAGGTGACGTTCCCGTAGGGTTAAGAAAGAGGTTAAAATAAGCATGAATTATTTTTTTTAAATCCTTGGACTTGTTCTGTTTACAGGAGTCAAATAAAGGCCCTACAGTAAAATTATGAATTGGTACCTGATTCTTATAAGGGCAGATATTCCTGGTTAGGCAAAATAACCTTGTTTAGAATACCATAAGGCCAAAAAATTGTGATTGTTGTGTTGCTTTCTAGTGGAATTTCTGAAAAAGTTGGGTCAGTCATTCTTAAAAATCATTTTTTGAAAAGCACCCATAATGCTAAATTTGGTGAATTTTCCACCATTTATCTCATGCAAACACTCAATCTGAGCAAAATTAGGTGTTTTTCCGACCCTATATGTTAACTGTTAATTTTGACTAGGTTTTGTTGCAGAGTGCAGCACAATGCTTTTTTTTGGCTTACTGATAGATTTGTTTATTTCAAGAGATGGTTGTCATGTGGTTACCGGGAGTTTAGAAAAAATATACTGGTTCATCTAGATCAATGGAATAAGCTTGTGGAATTTAATATTCATAATAGTGTAAGAGGGATTTTGATGTGCATATATATTGTATTTTTGACTTTAACATCTACTAACATTTTCATTTATAAATAAAATTGCTTTTTTATTTCATCTTAGGAATTGTATTTCACACAGTATAAAATGGCTCTTATTTAAATGTGTGCTGTCAGTTACATGCAAGAAAATATTTCCAAATATATTGAAGAAAATGTCATTTGCAGCAAACTAAACTTCCTATGGTTTGCATATACTTAATGTTACTGTAGTCTTTTTATACATGTGTCAACAACCTTTGAACTACAACCCAGTTTCTTCCAACTTGAATTAGATTGATTTATCAGGACCATTTTAAAGATAAGTCAGTATTATCCCTTTGAACCCCACGAGCCAGTATACCGGCTCACGTGTACATGTACCGTATACCCGATGAGCCGGTTTACCGGCTTTAAGGTCACGTGTCAGAGACTTGATGCATCTGTACACAGGCACGGGTAGTTACAATCTTAAATGATCTTATATCAGAAGACATCAATGAAGCTTTGAACCAATGGTTGAAGGGTCATTTTGCTCTTATTTACTCGAGAAAGGTGAAAAATTTTCGTGAATTTGATCAACATTTTCAACAAATGTGGCTTTGCCCATAGACTACAATGTAAATGTCAAATATGTTGGTCGACATAAATTGTACTCTTGTGAATGCTAGTTATTGGAACAATTCAGACTAAGTACTGTAAAAAGAAAAAGTAAAGCAAGGGAAATCAAAATCAAAGTAAGTTTAGGGGTTATATTGTGTTTTTTAACTTTCGGGTTGGCCTGGGTCAGCGGTACAGCTACACATGGAATGGCCAGGGTTCAAAGGGTTAACAAAGTACTGAAAATGATGATTTAGATTATACAAATACAGAAAATGTGTTACATTTACAACTTATTCCCAAAATTTGTGTTCCCTCCACACACTGAAATCGGATCAACCCAAAGTAAATAACAGTCATCCATCATTGACAGTAACTGATCTGTTAAGCATCACAGCCTGGAATGTAGCAGCAGAGTGTACTGTCTTTTTTAATTTGTAAAATAAGATGCTATAATCGGCGACCCAACTTTCTAAATGATATTGTCAATTTACTTGTCACATCATTTATTCGGCTCTTAGAGTCACTCATTCTTGATTGAAAAATCACTCAAATTTGATTATAACCATCAGAATAAATGATAGGATTTATTTTTTTAGCAGTCATATATCGTCTCATAATGGATAGGCGTACATTATAATTCATAATGGGCATCAGTTAGTACACACATCAATATGAAGCGACATATGACCGCCAAGACAATTATCTTTTATTTTTCTAAATTTTTAGTAGTTACGAACACAAATTCCACAAGGCAAAAGCTAGTTTTTGTTAACTGGTGTTAAAATATAGCTGTCTGATAAAGCCTGAAATCATTTGTTTTTTGTCAGGTACATGTCAGAGGGTGAATTAATTTAAGCCCTTCCCACCATTCAATTCAAATTAAACTGCTATTTCCACAGCGTATAAACAGCACACTGAGTGAACCAACTGCATAGAATTATATGATAAAACTACTAATGGAAAACTTGCTATAGAAAATTTATTATTTTGTCCAAGTGTGATTGAAAAGGACCTTCAGAAAGAGGATAATCACAGCTTGATATCAATGCAAACAAATCTCAGTTGGACAGAGTTTTTCATTCCCAAAATACAGTTTGAAATAAAGTAAATTCAAACTGTTTACCTTACAAATAAATGCAGTAGTGGAGTGACCTTGGTGAACATTCCATTGGGTCAACTGAGTGTTGCTGTGTGTTATGGGAAGGGTTAATTCACCCTCTGGGTACATGTATAAGTTTGTGTTATCAGGATCAGGGTT
>JXSR01S006047.1:79156-90971 GCA_000969725.1 Ophiothrix spiculata
CAGCAGATTTTCTGTTGTAAAATTTGATCACCTTGATCAATTTCAACAAGTAAGGTGTCATTTTAAAGCTTAGAAAATGCTGTTACAAATGAAATGATAAAATCAAAATTGATATCATCTTCAAAGTCCCCCCTTTCGAGGTGAGCTATTACATATTGTCTCATTGTTGGGGTGTACCAAGGAGGTTACACAAGTGGCACAAATTAATTTGGCACTCCAGAGCAAAGTTAAAGAATTTGGCACCCCAAAGTTTTCTCCCAATGGAGCAATTGTTTGCACACAAAACTGGGTGGCACCCCTGTTATCAGTTTGATTTATGTTTTTGCTTTTTCCCTTCCTTCTTTTTCTTTTACCTTTTTTTTCTTTCTTTTTGAATTCCTTTGACCCTCAGAGGAATGTGCCCTCAATTCTCCCCATTGACCCTTCATCTTCTCCCAGGATGAAAAATAATACAGTCAGTGGAATGGGAAAACTGATCTTTGTTCAATTTATTCACTTTAAGCCTGTTATTTTTAAGTCAATTCAACAAATCTCACGTAATAATATCAAAATAAATGGAATTTTCCAATGGATACTTTGTATTATGTAATAAAATAGGTGTACATGCTGTCGAAGCTCGACCATTTCATAAGAGGCTTGTAAATTTTTAAAATTTTGTGTGTGCAGTTAAATTAAAAAAATAAAATTTCACTAATTCAATCATCTTGCTACTTCAAGCTGTGTTAGAAAACACTTTAGCAGTATTTTAATGAAGAGAATGACATTAATTTAGCAAATTTTTGATATTTTACAGTTGCAATCTTTCTCCAAGCTAAGGCTCTATTCCATAAAATAAGATTAGAACTTTCTTTAATTTCTTTGAGCTGTTAATACTTGGCTGAATTTAATGCTTTGAAGTTTGTTTTTAATTGAGGTAAGTTATAAATTAACAACATCAAACAGAACTTGATATGTACTTTATTGATGGTGTACATTATACATGATTTACAGCACTTGGCGACTCTGATACAATATGGGAATGAGGTTTTAATTCATCATGCATATTCAAGAAAAATCCTATTTGCTATTGCTGTATATGTTCCGCTGTAGCAGAATTGGCGAAATAATGAAAACCTTGTATCTTTGTAGGCTTGGGACATTTAAATGTGGCAGGATATATGTTGTTGATAACATGTATGCTCATCATAAAGTTGTCAACCCTGGTAGATATCGAGTACAATTCTAGTTCAAGTCGAGTACAATTTGTGTACAAGATTGGAATGTGCACATTTGGAACATCATTCGAGTACAATTCTAGTACAACTTAAAGTGTACTTGAATGGTGTTCCAAATGTGCACATTCCAATCATGTAAGTATTGTATTCAATTTTCTCCAGGGAATTTGTTCATAATATTTATGCGATCTACTATTTGGGTAAATTGGCACTTTCAATTAAATTTTGACCTGAATTAGTTTTGTGAACGTACATATATTAAAAATGTATGTTCTTTCCCTCATTGAATTGGCCAACAGTATTCAATTTTGTTTAAAGAGGTCTCCAAAAGTAAGGACTGGCTTTGTCCTGGAGAGAACTCTGCTTTCACAATTTGAACGTTCCAACATTAAATTGTTGAATTTCACAAAACAGACTGAGGTAAAGCTTGGGTAAAATATGCAATTTCCAAGTTTTGGTGTGATTTGCATCCATACATATTTTTCTAATTGTATATAGATATTGTTCAGCATATAGTCAGGCATGGGAATCTTCCTGTTAAAACAGGAATTCCTGTTTTGTTTTTTTGTGGCCAAATTTTGTGTGTTTTCATGTATTTTAGCCTGTTTTCCTGTTTTTTTCATAAATTGTCCTGTTTTATCATGGAATTTCATTCCCATGCCTGTATATTACTAGGAAATGTGATGTGATTTGACAAAACCTATCATACATTGTAACCTACGTTTTATTTGATATGTGCATCTCCACTATATAAACTGTTGGATACCTTTGAAATGAGAAGGTTGTACGTTTCACCATCTGACGAGTTTACTCAGATATCACAATTGTATGATTTTTAGCCCCACCCCCTCTCATTTAATGCAACCTAGATACATTTTTTTTGATCATCTGTAAATGGCAGAAAGTTAACAGACAAAGATTGTAAGATTTTCTTCATAGGATTGTATCTCCGGTTTGTACACTATTTCTACTATGAGAGTGTATGCAAAAGAACTTGCTAGATTACCACATTTTGCCTGATTCTTCATTTTTGGCTGTTTTACAATTGTGTGATGGGCCTACACATCAAAAGTAAATACCGGGTTATCAAATGATAATCACCCAAAGATCTTAATAATTTTATGGGATTGTATAACCTGAAACATCTAGATGCCTATGTGTATGTTCATACAACTGCAAAATACTATTATCTTTAAAGTTATTAAGGGGTGGCTTCAAAACTTGACCGGCGGTTGCCAATCAGTTCTGGGCAGTTGAACCAGAATAAACAATACTAGTCAACCGTCCAGAACCGGCAGACAACCGCCGGTTGAATTTTGAAGTCGCCCCTAACCAATGCAGATATTACACATACTTAGGTTTAATGCATGCTGGTATATAATCCTTATTGCTGGTGCTGCATGTAACTTGGTTTTAGCTCATCAGCAGTATATGGGAGTGCTGATTTTAGTTGTAACTTGGTTTAACTCAATCTTTATGCTGATACTGCATGTAACTTGGTTTAGCTCACCAGCAAGATATGAGATTTTACTTGTAACTTGGTTTAACTCAATCTTTATGCTGGTACTGCATGTAACTTGGTTTAGCAGGATATGAGAGTGCTGATTCTGCTTGTAACTTGGTTTAACTCATCACTAGTACATGATCATTAGAGTTTCCTTAGGCTTTGCGTCTAAAGACATTTGCTCACCCGAGAGACATTTACTCGCGATATTCGCTCTGACTTATTTTCTCAAAATGAGAGAAATGTTGCTTTCAGAAGTTACAGTGCTTGAATGTTGGTTAAATCAATGTTACCATTGATTTAACTAATGTTCAAGCATTGTAAGTGTCATTCGCTCTCCATTTGAGCAAATAGGTCAGAGTGAATATCGCAAGCGAATGTCTCATGGGCGAACGGATGTCTTTGGATGTAAAGCCTTATCAGAACCAATTTATTTGTACACAAAACTTCCTTTTTAAAGGATATAGATCGGGTATGTCTGTGGAGTTGTTGGTTCCCATAAATAAATATGTCCATATTGAAACCATTCGTAAAACAGTGTGTTGTATGTTTCTTTTATTTATGTGGTAATAGGGTTCTAGACAAAATTGCAACACAAGATTTTATGGTTGAAATTAACTGTTGATGACCTCCCAAACAACTATATTCAAAATGTAGGAAAATGTAAGCTTGTCATATCATCATCATCAGTTACACCGTTCCGTCACATTATGTGACATAGTGCCATCCACGATATTGTTCCATTTTGGTCATTTTTGCGTATGTGTAATTTTGAGCTTTTTTGAATCATTTAGCAATTTAGCATGCTTGAATTTTCAAGCTTGAATTTTTTTAACGTGTTGCCGTATATACATACCACTTTTCGCGCTACATTTATTTTTGCGCTAGACAAATTTAAGTGAAAATGAACGTAACGCTAAATAAACCACTTATACAGTAAACAAAAAATCTTGCTACTGTTTGAGGTGGTCCTCAAAATGTTCGACATGTCCGTAATTTTTGCAACTTAATCAGGTTTTACAGAGTCCTGGCATATTTACATATGGTCACGGGCATACTGTGTTCCATTTTGACATTTATGAGGAAATTGAGCAGTTCTTTTTTTTTTTTTTGAGGGTGGGGTGGGGTGGGAAGGTATACTTAGGTACTATCAAAAACTTGATCCATGACCCGACCCTAACTCATAACCGTGCCCTTTAACCCGACCCTAACCCCGACCCTCAACTAACCCTACCCCTACTCCTAACCCTCTACCCTACCCCTAAAATATTGGATGGGACCTAATGTATACTTGGTCTTTTTTTGTGCAAGTCTCGTTAGACCTGACTTTATTTTCCATACTTTTGAGATCCACAAGACAATTTGAGCATTTTTTAAGCTTGTCCAAGGCATCTTTTGTTTGTCTCAGACAATGGACAAGCTGTCTCGCTGTCACCTAGTCGTACCACTTGAAATCTTTAAAAATATTTTGCCTCAGATTACCATAACCCTCGTCTTACCAACGTATTTTTTGTAACGTTTGTTATCAACGAGGGGGGGGGGGTCCCCCTATGAAATTGAAATTTGAGCGCTAAAAGTTTATCGAAATATCGGAACTTAGCCGGGCTTTTTGCTTATAAAGAAGGGAAATGGTGCCCCCCAGTTTGGTGAGTCAGTCGAGGGAAAAGGCCCATTCGGGAATCTTGACACAAAAAAGATAGAAAAGAAAGGGGAGTAGAGAAAAAAAGAAGAAAAATAGTTTTAAATGTTAGAATTTCCCTTTGTTTTTGATAATTGAATACGCTAGAATAAGAACATCCCAACTCCAATAGCTGCCTTCTGTTAATTATAATTATAAAATTTAAATGCATACAAATTTCTGAAAATGCTTTCACATCACTAAAATAGCATTTCCATGTCAATATCCTAATCATAGTGTCATATTTGACCTTGTGGTTTACTTTTTTAGACATTGTTAGATAATTGTTATAGTAAACATAATTGCTATATTAAAAAGTCATAACAAGAACATCCCAACTCCATGAGCTCCTCTCTGCAACTGTATGCTAGGAAAATTATCTAACAATGCCTAACAAAGTCAACTACAAGGTTAAATGTGAGGCTATGATTGGGATAAAGACATGAAAATGCTTTCTAGTGATTTGAAAGCATTTTCCGAGATTTATATGCATTTATATTTTACATAACTTAACAGAAGGCAGCCCATGGAGTTGGGATGTTCTTATTCTAGCGTATTCAATTTAAATGTGAAAAAGCAAAACATTTTGCGCGCTTCGCGTGAATTTTCAGGTATTATGTCAATATTCAGTCAAAATTTGCCAAGTTTTGCGCAAATTTCAAGGTTTTTAAACAATATTTAGCTGAATTGACTTTTTTCGCACGCTACGCACGCATTTTCAAAGTTACATAATTTTTCCTCCGGCCAACCGTCCCCCTCTAATTTCTAACCTTCCGCCGCCACTGGTCATGCGGGGGAAACTGATGGTTATGCCCCACCACTCAAAAAATCATGGGCACGCCACCGATGTGGATGTTGAAAATTACAAATGTTAGAAAGGCTTGTTAGAATCTATCGAATTTGTGTTTCTATTCATACTTTCTGTCTTTTGAGGTGAACAGTCAGATTTGTTGCGTTGCTTTGTGATAACATCAAAAATGGTATACAGATAGGGAATTACAGCAGAGTGGATTGGTAGAACACAAGTTACAAGCCAGGCAAAGACAGAAGGAGGTAAAGTGGGGGTTCTTTCCGATGGATTCCTAGAATAATGATTGGAAACCAGCACAAGAAATCTGTGGCTATAATAGCTGATACTTTGTCTGGAACCAGATCGCACATGTTGGGCTAAATATCAATGATGAATATGACATCACTACTTCCATGGCATTTTGGCTTCATTTTATGTGGCATTATCAATGTAGCATAATATGTGAAGCGTCGGTATATTATGGGAAATAAGATTAAATAAAAAAAATAAGATTAATAAAAAATTAATCATACTTTTAATGGATTTTGAAAAATGACATTGATACAGAATAGGGTTAAATGCAAATTATTAAACAAACTGAATATCTGTGAATTAAAAGTTCGCTTTAAAACTTGCATATGAGTGCCACGTAATAATTCTGACTATGTCCAATCACAATGTCAAATTAATACATAACTAATGTGTTGAATAGCTTTGAATGTTGTATTCGTAGGTAACATATATTGTGATATGGTCGAATCCATTGAATTGTGCACAAAAGGGCATTGGACATCAAAATTTCAGAAGCATCAGATTTTATTGATTTTTTTCGTCTTTAAAATAAACATATCAAACTTTCAGTGAAAAGATTTGCCATCACTAATCTCTCCAAATAATCACGGGACAGCATGCTGAAGTTGATGCTAAATTCACTATGTTACCTACGAATACCAATACCATGCTTTTAAAAACGTGATGGTTTAAAATATAAAATGCCCAAATCCCTACAAATTGATGGTTTTACGCATGGTGTAGGTCACCTGGTGTTAGAAAAGGGCAAAGCCCTTCTCAAATATGTTTCTTGTCACTTCTAAAACTCAAGTAGTTGGCTTTACGAAATTATAGCATTCCTTGTTTGAAAATTGTATTTTTAGCAGTTTCTATATTTTGTTAGTCAAATGCATGCACATGTATTCATTGTATTTATTATGAAAAGTTGGATATCTATTTTCTAGAAAAGCAAGAATTTTAGCATACACTTTCAGTTTTGGAAGGAGACATACACATCAGTATTCGTAGGTAACAGGGTTAATTTAGGAATAAATATTTCTAGATAAGCAGTGAGAATTTAAAAATATACGTATATGAACCATTTGATATTACTTTTTTGAATTGATTTCCAACCACCTGTTCTGATTGATGATAGTTTTGGACTAACCTCCCATTAATAATCATACTTTTAATGGATTTTGAAAAGTGACATTTTTTGATACAGAATAGGGTTAAATGCAAATTATTTAACAAACTGAATATCTGTGAATTAAAAGTTCGCTTTAAAACTTGCATATGAGTGCCACGTAATAATAATTTCTGACTATGTCCAATCACAATGTCAAATTAATACATAACTTATGTGTTGAATGTTGTATTCGTAGGTAACAATCACACGATTGAAAGGCTACTGCAAAGAAATCTTTATTTTCTTTACCACGTCAAATATATCATCAATTAAAGCGTCTTTATTGATAGATAAGGTACAATTTAATTCTCTGAAGGTTATTTTGAAAATGTATGATGGTGATTGAAAACCGTACATGTAGTTGCAAAACGTGCTAAATTGGCACAATTTGATAGAAAATCAGCTAAAACGGTTTTTGTATGTTTTTTTAAAATATGCATGGCAACCTAATACTATTTTAAGCATTTATTTGATTGAAGCTGCAGTGTTGTCTATACCCGGGTCTTAAAGAGACCATGAAACAATGATTTTAACACTAAATTTGGGTATACTTATACCTAAAAATTTGAGACTATTATTCAAAATCCGGAATGTTTCTTGATGGTGAAAATAAAATACATTCAATGATAGATACATCAAAATACTTGGCCCATTCTAAAAGTTCATTATACTATTGAAGTAGCAGCTATAGACGGCATCTCTAGTCAATACCGCACTTATTTTCAACCAACAGGCCATATTCAGTTTGGCGTAGCAGTTTTGTAGGAGAGTTCACAACTTCCATTGTCATTTGTCTTAGTGAACCTAACATGCTTACTTTACATACTAATTTGGGAATTGTCACTTATGTTATTGCTTCACAATACTGATATTTTGCCAAAACGTATTCGTAGGTAACATTTGGTACATGAAAATTACCTACGAATACATGGGATTTGTGAGGATTTTTCAAAAATGACACAAAACAAGCTTATGAGACGTTCATAATAGTTACAATAACTGTTTCTCCACTCATCTACATCAAAATTCTTTACTAATATATTAAATTGTTGAAAATGCACTGCTTTAATAATGTATTCGTAGGTAACCTTTATTTTTGACCACGCCATTTTTGTCAGCACATCGCATTCTTTGGTACTTTTATGAAGTATCAGACCGCTACAAAAGCAATACATTTAAGGATGGTGTTCACCTGGCTTTGCATACAGCAAATACTACACTATATATATTTATTCCCTTTAATTTTTAAGTTTTAAGCATTATGGATTCGTAGGTAACAATTAAATTTACCACTGGAAAAAATTATCCTAAAAATAAATGCATTACACAGGATCAATAAAACTAAGAGAATATTTTCCTGGTACATATGGTAACTTGAAAAACAGTATTTAATTGACAATTAATGATGTTTTTAAATTTTTCAACGTACTTTCTGCAAAAATAAATATTTTCCACGTTAAAAATGGCCTAAAATGGCATGTAATTGCTTCTAGAATTTTATTTTCTCTAAGAAGGGGGTGAATTATATATGGCGTGAAAGGTTTTTTCAAGGCGGATAAGATAAATACAATAACAAAGTTACCAATATTTACACTTTTCGTTTATAAAGCGCAACATGAAATACACACAGTTTTTGGATCCGACCATATACTACTGTCGATCTTGAAAAAAAGAATTACTATAAAAGTTCAGAGTTCAATGTTCTCTTCATACATATGTACAGGGTGTCCCAATAAAAACGCAACAAACTTTGAACTTTTATTTTGAGAGAACAGTGCACAATGGTGAGCAAACGTTACAATAATATAATAGAGTAGACCATTGGTTTTTGCAGGAATTTTGTTTTGTTTAATTTGGATCTCTGAATCAAAAGTTATTGCACATTTTGTAAAGACCCGAAATATCTTGATGGTCCGATTTGTTGGGTACACGTTGAATGGAAATTGCTAAAAATATCTTATGATTAGGAGAAGCATCTCTTGAACCCATTTTATGACATATGGACTCAATTTAATGATGATCTGCTGATATTTAGCAGGTTGTTGCGTCTGGTATAATCAACCACGGGCCAGACATGCCAGATGAATCATTATTACTATTTCTTGAGTTCTTAAACTCCTTTGTCTTCAGTTTTCTTCCGCGGTTTCGGTTAAAGACTTATCATTGGTTGACATCTTTCATTAGAATCCCTTTTTTCGATTCTTTTGGTAGAAGTTATATCCTAAACCACCCGATTGTCGCACCAGATTCAAGAAATATGAGAGTATCAGGAAGATCCGTAATTTAATTGAAAAATTTGACCTATTTAATTTAAAAATGAACTTAAAATATCACCTAATGTTAGGTACAGGTCAGGAAAGATCGGTTTGGATTGGTTGTGCTCTAGTTGGTTGCAGAATTCTCTTCATTTCAAGTTTGCATTTCTTTAGCTGGAAGTCTAAACTTACAAATCGGACCAAAGTAGATTTAAAGGGCTTTCTTAAATTCTTCATATTTTTGGACTGGATCGATCGAGTGGTAAAATGAAACAGGGCAAAAAGCATGTTGTAGAGTAATTACTACACTGTTGAAAAAACATATATTACTATGATTTAATCTTTTGGTAACTTATTTTTTATATTTTTTATTTGCTCGTTGCATTAATATTGGGACAAGCTGTATATCTAAATCTTACATTAAAAAAATCTTATCAGAAATAGAGGTGTGCAGTGACTTTCGTTTGAAATTTTCAGGGGGCTATATTAAAAGCTCCCATGACGTTCTCTAGGAGCTTTTAGGGGAGCAATTTATAGGGGAGCTATCTAGAAATTTAGGTGTTAATACCACCATGCAAGGCACTCTATTAATTGAGCTCCCATAAAGCATTTCAGGGGAGCAGGGTGGCTCAGTAGAGCTCACTCTCCTCAAACGGAACTCCCTGGGTGTGTATGTATTTATAGATCTTAATTATTTTGTCCAAGCATCAAAATTGGAGAGCTAATTTTTCGATACTCTAAGCAGAATACTGCACCTTGTATAAGGGACCTATAGATTTTGTATTTACACACCTCTCATATCCAAATCATTTATTTACTTTTATATCATGATTACCAAATTATTACAGTGATTTGAGCCATGCAGTAGTTTGTACTATTGCATGGCACGAAACAAACCTATGTGATATCATGATATAAAACAAATATTGAATGCCTATGCACGTGCAATAGTACAAAATATATCATGAGGTCAAATTTGGACTGATCCATTTCACTCGGTTACGCCTCGTGAAATAGAAAGGTCCAAATTTGACCTCATGATATATTTTGTACTATTGCACTCTCAGGCATTCAATATTTGTATAATATAGGCCCTAGTGTAAAACCTCATAGATGATGACCAGGCAGGGATTAAAAAATACAATTTCAAATTGTTTCTAAATGGTTTCAAATAGCATGAAGATTATGTTCCTGATTATTTGTTGTTGGAAAATAAAAAAGGCCTATTTTTTTAATCAGACCATGTTTGTTTAGTCTTTTTATTTATAGTTTTTGTATGGATTTAATGGGTGTGTAATGACAAAATTGCAGCCGTATGTGGTTTCCGGCAAAGAGGCCATATTCAGGATAAGCACCACTAACTTTATTGCCACTTCCCAAACTCCAGTAAAAATATTCTTCATAAAATTCCATTCCATGCACCTGACGAATAAAAAAGAATACAATTTCATTTTGTCAGCAGTTTATTAGCAGCAAACAGCCTGAATATAGTGGGCCCCTAGCCAGAAGATGACCAGTACTGGTCTCTATGATGTAGGTTGATAGGAATACTGGATTCTTAAGAGTACGAGGAATCCACATGCTCAGGAAAATGTGAATCCTAACTATTTTTCTATCATGAAAAGATAAATAGTTTCCACTGCCTTTGCGGGGACTCGAACCATGGATTATGGCAGAAGTTAGTCATGCATTACGAAGCGAGCGCTCTACCGCTGAGCTATCAAGGCATTGTCTAAATAAAATCTAAAACATAAACATTAGAATGCCGTATTTTTCTTTTGTTTACATAAAAATTGCAATTTTTGCCTCATTGGAATGCTCGATTTGTAAGTAAATTATGCGAATGCGTATATCAGACAAAATGTAGATAATGTAGATACTAAAATCAGGCTATTCACAGCTCAAACAGGGCGAACTCAGAGTCATAATTCACGCCCGGTTTTTCGAGCAAAACAACGCGGGTTTGTTACATTATCATTCAAAAGCAACACAACAATTTTATAAAATATTATTTGTAATTCAATAAACAGTTTCAAGCCTACAAAGGTTTCGGCGAAAAAGGTGTACATTTTTCGAAGTAGTTTATTGACGTAATTTTGACCTGGATAATGGACGTGAAATCATTACTGAAGTCATTACTGAAATTATTCTGATATGTGTACGTAGGTAAAAAGTTGCAGTAAAGTTGCCGTTGGCAAAAATGGCACCCATTTAGGGACTGTAGCCTTAACTACATAGCAAATTTAACCTTCGTCTACCCAGGCTATTTTTTTGTAACACGTCTACCCAAGGGGGGGGGGGGGGGTGTTACAACCCCCCTAAATTTTTGGAACGGAACCCCCTATGAACCTGGTTTTGCTATCAATAGATAGGTATGGGCCTCCCCTATCCAATGATACAAAGATCACAAAAAACGACCAAGGCGTTACGTAATTATGATGTCATAAAGCTCGTCCGGATCGGAAAATCAGGATTTTGGCAAAAATGGCCGCCAAAATCAAAATGTTGCTTTAAAAGTTCTAAATGGCCGATTTATTTCATCGGGTTTTTTGCTAATAAAGAAGGGAAACGATAATTCTAACATGCCCTGCAAGTTTCAGCTTCATAACATGCATATATTTTTCAAAATGGCGACTTAACATTTTCCGGGGCTTCACCAACACCCTACACCCCAACTTTGACGGCCTACCCTAACCTCATCTTAGGTGGTACCCCCCTATTTTTTTCATCCATCAAAATGACCTCAAAGGATGTAAAAGAGATTACCCAAATGCCTGGGTCATCGTTGCTTTTGCGTTTTTATGCGGCGGGGGAAAAACCTCCCTGGACAAAATCGAGTACAAAAATAGAACAACATTCCTAAGGTGCACATTTGGAACACAATTATAGTACAGTTTTAGTACAAATATAGTACA
>JXSR01S006047.1:91302-104324 GCA_000969725.1 Ophiothrix spiculata
TTTCCATAGCTCAAATAGGAAGCAAATTAATCATGAAATCTCCTTTCAAAAACGTTCCTGTGTTCAGTGGCACTCTCCGAGCTTAATATTCTAAATCTAGGAACAATCCGATATTCAGTCATCCAAAAAAGAGTCTTAAAGGAGTCCTTCTTGCAACACGGCTTAAACTCAAGCACACCATGATCAAGAAGTTAACGCTACCAAAAAGTGGTACAAAGGCATAAAATGCACAATTCATTAAATTGGTCGTAATTGCTCAACAAGGTTAGCACATATTTGGTATTGCTGGAAAGAAGACTTTCTGATGCATTAATCTAGTCAAACAGTTTTCCAAATCAGTCGACCGTGTCAAAGCACAGAGGGCGCAAATCTCGGTTTCCTTTTTTCTGGGACACCCTGTATTATGACCTTTTATTTCGAACCATTAGAACCTTGATCTACACGGTTGCTCATATAGTTGGAATAAAAATATTGTTACCACTTTCTCATGTAAAGGTCAATTTGTGATAAAAATATCTGGACGCTTATGTTGCTTTTGGTCAGATTTGTCAGGTAATCTTGTTGGGTGTGAAATGGAATTCCGAATGGGGTCAATTTTTCTCATGTACTGGTAAAGGGGCAACAACACAAATGGGTCAAAAACGTGATTTTTAGGTCAAATTTGATTTGACCCCGCCTTGTTCAAGGTCACTTCTCTTCTCAAGTTGAGAGGTCATATGGAATGTTTATCTGTAGTAGAGTGATAAGCAGGTGATTAGATGTCTTTGTCACGCTTGACTGAGCTAAGAGAATGCTTTGCAACAAAGCCCAAAATGACCCTTTCACGCCCCTCAATTTACAAAAATAGGGTTGTTGTGAACGTGGAATGGTTAGTGACGGTATTTGACGTCTTCAAAACCTTTAAAGATATCATAAGTCGCCGGAAACCATTCCACGTTCACTACAACCCTATTTTTGTAAATTGAGGGGCGTTGAAAGATCATTTTGTGCTTTGCTTCCAATCATTCTCTTGGCTCAGTCAAGCGTTACAAAGACATTCAATCCCCTGCTTATCACTCTACTTTATGAGATAAACATTTCATATGACCATTCAACTTCAGTAGAGAAGTGACCTCGAACAAGACGGGGTCAAATCAAATCACGCTTTCGACCCATTTTTGTTGTTGCCCCCTTACCAATACATGAGAAAATTGATCACATTCGGAGTTCCAATTCACACCCAACAAGATTACCTATCAAATCTGACAAAAATCAACATAAGTTTCCATATATTTTCATCATAAATTGACCTTTACATAAAAAAGTGGTAAAAATATTTTTATTCCAACTATATGAGCAACCGTGTACTATAATCACCTTTTGGCACGTCCCAGAACCTTTGAGTTTAAACAAAACACAATCTTGGTCTGGAGGAAGATACAATGGATTGTATGGGTTGCCCTCAGTGGCACAACAAAAATAGATGGTTGCATCTCCCTTTTCGTATAACCCGTAAGGAAGCATTCCTTGTTCTGTGTTTTTCGTTCCAGCATCATTCCATTTGATACTTCCACTTCGGAAACCTGAACAATAATCAAAACAAAAATGTATTGTGACAGTAGTATATCTGGGGTCAAACATATCCCCTTAACAAAAAAACGATGAAACTTAAGGGCAGAGATAGTTTGATCATTTTTTTTCCTTGTGATACTTTCACTTTGTTTGTTTGTTTAGTGTTTGTGTATTTTTTCAGGGCAATTTTGATTTGACTGTGTGTAATGGCAAATTATCTATCTATTACACTTTGATTTTGAGCAATCGAAAAGTAGATGAATTGTATGATATTTTGATTGCCACGTACACAGTGTAGTATGTGGGAAAAACCTTGATTTCTGGCTTGACTGCAAAATGGAGTCTGCACAATTCTTTTTGACTGATTCTTAGTCTTTGAGACCCATAGATTCCAGAACTGAATGATGCAAAATCCGCATCATTGAGCATTTTGAGAAATCCAAGATAAAACAAAAATGGCTACCAAAATAAGGAGTGATATTTCAAAATTGGTCAAATTTTGTTCAAAACCACTCCAACATGTTTCTCTTATCACAAGGAAGCAGAAAAAGTATAGTTTTACCTATGCCTGAAATATGGTTCTGGAGTTATAGCCAAAAATGTAAAAGATCATATCAGAGGTCACAGAACTGGCCCTATGGGAGTCCAAAATTTCAAAAGTCTCCGATTTTGTTCAGAATGGTCTCAAACTATTCGTCTTGCAAAACTGTCTGCACAAAGTAATATTTTAAAGTGCATCAGATCAGTTTTTGCTATGGTTACAGGTCAAGGAAAACTTTGTGCTTCAGGCACCAATGCAATGGTAAATATGGTCTTTGTTTTAGCCTGCTACCATGGCAACAATTGACCTGACACACTTCAAACTACCCCATTTAGTAGACACTTTTGCAAGAGGAACAGTTTGAGACCAATTTGAACAAAATCGGATACTTTTGACATTTTGGACTCCCATAGGGCCAAATCCGTGACCTCTAATATGACCTTTCACATTTTTGGCTATAACTCCAGAACCATATTTCAGACATAGGTAAAAGTAAACTTTTTCTGCTTCCTTGTGATGAGAGGAACATGTTGGTGTGGTTTTGAACAAAGTTTGACCAATTTTGAAATTCACTCCTTATTTTGGTAGCCATTTTTGTTTATCTTGGATTTCTCAAAATGCTCAATGATGCGGATTTTGCATCATTCAGTTCTGGAATCTATGGGTCTCAATGACTAAGAATCAGTCAAGAACAATTGTGCAGACTCCATTTTGCACTTTTTCTTTTTTACACAGACTAGTGCTCTTATATTCCGGGTTCGGTCAGATTCGCTTGATTCAAAGTTGAAGATTCAATCAAGGTAAATATGCTGAGGTATTTGTTGGTAATTGTTCGATAATTGTAGATTATTCTTGGACTCTGTCATGTTGAAATGGTAATATATAGATACCTTTTCAGAGTCTTCATTTTGCAGCGACCCAGCTTTCGAGGTTCTCTCAACCTCTTCATTCAGCGTAGTGGTGAAATCCTCCTAGTCACATGACCACCCGGTAGGGCGGTCGTGCGACAGCAGAACGTCAAATGGCCGGCAGATCGTAGCCAGTGTATCTGTTGAGAGTTGATTGTTGGGTTCTTATTTCCATAGCCTCTTTGATCTTCCATTTCCAGAAATGTTCTTCCCTTCTTACGACTTGGACATTTTCCATACTGACTTTATGGTTGTATTTAGTGCAGTAGCTTAGTTCAAATGTTCTGTCCGTTATCTCATTAAAGGACAAAGTATTTTGTTAACTAAATCGTAAATGACAATAGAAGTATCGAATCAATTTTACCGCACAAACGAGGCCTGTCAATCAAAGTATAGGATAGGCTATTATCTTCGACGAAAAGCATAACGCCTAGAGATTTTTAGTTGTGCTTTTTATCGTGTAAACACAAAAGGACTGTCAAGGTTTGCAATTTCTCAAGTGGGGATTATCTATACTTATTGACTCCAGTGAATAGAATAAGTAATGGGTTCACAAAATATTTTACTACGGATTACAAAATGCATTGTTATGCACGGACAGAACATGGTAGTGTTCGCCAATAGCCGTAAGTGGGTTTTTAAGAGTAGCATGTTCTTCAACTCTGACTCTTAAGGCTCTAATAGTTTCACCAACAGTTTATGAGCATTGTGGACAGACATATTTGTAAACCCAACATTTGTTGGCATCAGGGGTTTGTCTTTGGGGTGCACAAGAAGATCCGAAAGGCTATGGAAATAGGAATTCCAACTTTCAACAGAGATACTGGCTACGATTTGCCGGCCATCTATGACATTCTGCTGTCACATGATCGCCCTAGTGGGTTCTAGGGGAATTTCACCACTACGCTGAATGAAGAGGTTGAGAGAACCTCGCAAGCTACGGCGCTGCAAAATGTGTAAAGGTCATACCTAGGTCATTTGTCCATGAGTAGGGCTTCCCCTTTAAATTGTAACCAAATGCGAAAACGATAGATTCATGACCTCAGTAGGAGTACTAAGAACTAATAACACCCTATGTTGTAGTCATTTTCATTCGGATTTTTTCTCATGGTGATTGGTTTTTACGAATGGAGAAAACTGTTAATTTTGAATGAGAATTTTCATTCTAAATTTTAACATTTGGAGAATGTAATAAATGGAGAACTATTTTTCACCCCATTGCACATTTTCAAGTGCTTACTGATTGGTAGTATAATGTTTGATATTGATTCTACGATCTAGATCTATTCATGGTAAGCTAATCTCTTCTTGCAATGATGGTTACGATTTACACAATGGTGAAATTGTACATGGGAAAATGTTCATTCAGAATGAAAGTTTACACCATTCTTAAAAACCAATCACAATGAGAAAAATTCTGAATGAAAATGTCTACAAACTACAAAAATGACGAAGTATATCTACAGGTTAATACTTACCTGATGGACATGACATGTTGTTGTTTTTCACACCAGCATATATACAATATTTTCGATTGGTCGACCACTGCCACCCATAAGAATCAACATCATAAGTTTTCATACAGAAATGTTGGTACATAAAATCGGTTGCTACAGTTCCTTGCAGCATGCTTGCAGTGTGTATGGATCTGACCAGTAGTTGCCGTTGTTTGTATTGTGTTGCCGCCATCCTTTGTCCCACTTCATATCCTTGTTATCTGGACAGTTGTTGTGTAGACCTTGAAGTTGTGGAAGCCCATAATTCCCCTGAGGCCATTGAATCGGTATAGTAACATTGGGATCTGAAGTAATAATAATATGTGACCCGTCATATCGAAAGGTACCTTAAGGGTCCCCCCCCCCAATCTTGGACCTTATTCCATTTTTCATGCATTCATACACTAATACATAATGTATATATACCTACAAACCTACAAACCATTTGCACATAGGGTACGAACAAATTTCATTTTCAAGATGATCACGTGTAGCAAACGAACATGATAATAATATGCTTTGTTCGAGCATTTGATTAAGTACTCATGAAAAGGAATATAATAAATAATAATATAGTAAAATAATTTCAGACAGTAAATGGATTCCTATTTTAAAAAGGTTGGTAAAGGTAAAGTCGAAACCAAATCATAATTGTGGTGGTGGTGCCCCATCTCCATTTATTCAGTATATAGGCAAACTTCACTAAACTGTATATTTGTGGGGATTCGCCACTCGACCCACACAAACGAATCTGCTTTACCTCCAAATACTTTTAACAGTACCGGTGTAATGAGACTGGGTGACTCCTATAACCAGGAGTCTGGGTCTAATTGAACTACACGGAATAAGTCGCAATCAATGATTTATTGATCACACATGTACAAGTACGTTCTACACAATTGAATAGTATATAGGACGCTCAGTCACACGGATCCTGTATTTCATTACACCTGCTGTGTTTCATTGCACCTGTGTTAAAGTAATTTTACTACAATAACCTTCCAATCTATGCATACAGCTCACGGCAACTACATAACACTTCACGCTTGAGTGCTTTTTGTGTACGGAATCCAATTCTTTGCCATGAGCCACCGATGAATAGTTTGGACTGGTCGCAAGGAAATCAATCCGATCATGACGTCACTTGAAAAGCAAATACCTTGTGAAATGGCAGTGTGTTTGAAGCAAATAGTTAAGACTAAATTATAGGTGCATGTGGCATGATATAGTAACGGGCTTATTTTCAACCGTGTTATGATTTGTTATAGTACTTATGCGAACTGTTTATGTTTGACCTTAATCTTTACTATTTCAGATTAACATATACTCATACCTGAAGATTTCAAAGCACCTTTTAATTCTGGGTAATACTTCAGCGCATCAACCATATTGGCTCCAATCTTAAGCAAAGTCGTATTCCATTTAACATCGCAAAGTCCCTTTTCTACGTAGGCATTGAACTGCTGCCAGTAAAAACTGGTAAATATTTTATGCATCCCCATTATTGATACTTTTAACGGCTCTGTAAAAAAACCAGGGTTACCATAATGTTGTTGATGTTTAAAGATTTTTGACGAAAAAACAAGCACGTTTCCTTCACGTGTATGATAAATGAATGTTCTTACGTTAAAAACTGTACATAAAAATAAATGGGATTATCTAAACGAATTGTTGTAACTTGTCAACTATTATTTCCTTAAATGCTATTATGTGTAATTGTATGTCTATATAATATCGATTTAATGTATGTTGCATTGCTTTAACACTTAAGTGCATAAAGGGGGGGGGGGGGGTTCGCGCGAAGCGCGAAAACGCAACATAACCCAGTAAAGCTGTTTTATGTAATTGTCAAGGTAGGGGTTGCGCATGTTTTGATGCAAAAAAAAAATCAAATCGGTCTTGTCGTTTTTTAGATAATTAGCATAAACTGGTAAAATGATGGCACTGTTCAAAATTTGTTTTGTCCCTAAAACCGAAACGAAACAACTTTTTTAATTTTTTTATTTCAGCAATGTATTTTTAATTAATACCTGCTATTATGAACCAAATTTCATTGAAAAATTCCTTTGGGAAAGCATATTTCCAAATTTTGGCGGGAAATTTTTCGGAAAAAATGAAGATTTGCCACAAATTAGATATCTAGCCGCCATTTTGAAACGGAATGACGGATTTTTTGTTGTTTTTGATTTATATGAATTGTAATGAGTTGGTGTATCACTCTGTACAGTTTTAAAGATAAATAATGTGGAGAACATTGCTTTTAGAGCGATCAAATTCATGGGTCCATATGGACCCCCCCCCCCCCGTTATGCACTAACGTGATTCTAAAACACCTTATGCACTTAAGTGTTAATAATAATGACACACTTACAATTAATATATTTCAAACAAGTTATATCTACCTTCTAAAGATGGACTTCCTGATATATATGTTTCAGATTGACTTCCAAACTTAGTATTAGAGTCAAAAGAACTATGAAATTCACCCATATCGACAGATACGCCTGCTGAAAACCCGTCATAACCTGCTGTCACACTAACCGTGTTAGATTTCTGCCAATTGTAAAATCAAACATATGGGAGTGGTATTTAATGAATGTTTTGTTATTACTTAAGTTGTTTTTAACTTTTGCAATTGCGGGTTAGCATAGTTGCAATTGTAGGAAATTTCTACTTAATGGTAAAAAGTTATTGATGAGGTTTAATAAGTAAATATGCATTAAACGTGCGCAAACACTATGCTCAACCAAATGTTTTAAACATATCGGACTAGAACGGGGGTTTCAAAACTCTAGCGAGTATTATCTCGAGAGCTGCATTGAACTTACATTTTCCATGGCGTAGTGAACAAACTTATCAGTTTCTTCTTGGTATCTTGTCGTAGTTTTGTTTCCGACATTCACAAGAGTAACAACATGCTGGAAGAAATTGAAATAAAGGAAAAACAAAGAATCAAAATAATGTGTTCATGATTAAGTATATAACCTCCTCAGTTTATTACTAAAGAACTTCATCTGCATTATTTTTTGTCCAGTAATTATAGCAAAACTGTATCAAGGGTTAACATTAAACACTACAATATTTGGAAAACTCGTCATAATATCAACACATGACCAAGAATAATGCTTGACCTTTCTGATAATATTTAGGTTGTATGAACGGCAAAAGCGGGATTTAAAAATGACGCTCAACTCTAAAACTAAAAAAAAACAGTGAAATGGTCATGCAGATAATAAAGTTTAGAGTGACGCCGACGTCAAATCTGCGCAACTGAGTCCTGGATAGAACAAGAGTTAACAACAAATTCTTATCAACTCAGAAAATGCATACAACCGAGTCCTGGATAACGTTTTAAACTTCACACAACCAAACTCTGGATAATAATATAGAACAATGAAAAAGAAAAAGAACATCTCTGAAAATGTAATTATTTTAAAAATGCATACAACTGAGTCCTGGATAATGAATGAAAAGGCATACAAACAAGTCCTGGATAATGAATGAAAAGGCATACAACCGAGTCCTGGATAATGAATGAAACGGCATACAACCGAGTCCTGGATAATGAATGAAAAGGCATACAACCGAGTCCTGGATAATGAATGAAAAGGCATACAACCAAGTCCTGGATAATGTTTGAAAATACACGCAACCGAGTCATTGGTAAGGATTAACACAACAGAGATATAAAGCTGGTTTGTCTATGATTTCTATATGAAATACAAACAAGGGGAAGACAAATTCATTTCTAGAAGGAGCTCTTCAACGTTCAAGGTTCTTTATGACACTTTTTCTTTTTGTGGTTTTAAAGAGAACTCTGGGAAAATACACATTGATTTTAGTTCCTTATCGAAGAGCCTTGTAAAACCTTGAACGTTGAAGAACCTCTTTAACAACAATTAGCGAAGGATCCTGAATGCTTCTAACTAGAACCATGAAAATACAAATTTTGCCAAAAAATGTTTTTGTAAATTAAATGGGACAACACCATATCATTCTCTTATAAACGTACACGAAAATCCATGAACATCCATTCTGTGAAAGATAATACAGGCGGTTTCATTTTGCGGTTCTTAATGGAACATTTACTATTTATTTACAATCATCAGGGTTATCTATAGAGAACAAAAAATTCTTAAACGAGCCTTTTGTTTGTAAGAGTGTATACACCAAGGGTGGAAACGGCTGTAAATTGTTTTTTTTAATCATATACTGTACATTTCAAAATATCTATGGTTGTATTTTAACGAAACAGTTAAAAAACAACATGATGAATTCTTAATTAAAGTTGATGAATCATAGTGGCATATTACTCATATTACCGTGCCCCAATTATCGATGAAATCCGTGTATGTTTTATTATCCAGTTCAGCAGGTAGCCTGCATGCACTAGCGACAAAACCGTCTTCAAGATAATACTGTTTAGGTTGAACCAACTCAGTCAAATAGCGTGCTTGACCCTTGCTGCAAACGGTTCGTTCCTCTCGGTACACAGTACGCTTTGTGCTTATGTCTTTATTTGTGCGCTCGTATCCTGGATAATTAAAAAAAAAGTTCATGTACATAACGCCACTTTTAGGAACAGGTGATCTCTTGCAAAATCCAAGTGTTATAACTAAATTGATGGATATTTTGAAAGTTTCAAGTAAATATCTGCTTTCGTTTCTATAATGCGGAAACTTACAACTGGCCAGTTAGGGTTTTCTGAGAGATGGTATTTTCCTTGAAAACTGAAGAAAAAACGTAATTAGACAAAAAAAGATTGTACATGTACTCTTTCAAGTATCATGAAAATAGTTGGGCTGCAGATTTCAGCAATGTCACAGCCTATGGGAGTTCCTCGCATCGTAATATTTATTTTTAATCGATTTTAATGCGTTAATTGTAAACTTTGAAACCTTTAAAGATAGAAGTTTTAGAATTCCGTCCAATAAAAACGAAAGCAGATATGTATTTGAAACTTTCCAAATATTCACTATTTGAGTAACTGTTGGTCTGAAATATTGACTTTTAGATATAAACACTAGAGGCAGAAAATTCTTTTGTTTTTCTCTGTTGTTAAGTTCAAAATATTGTCATATCTCTGGAACCAGATGACCAATTCAGATGGTTCAAAATGTAATATTATAATGCACAGTTAGGTTATATTAAAAAATGAAAAATGAAAATTACCGACACGTGACTTGTTTCCCTTAATCGTATCACATACGGTATGAATCTCTCTAAATTCCAGAGACTTATATTTAAGTCTAAAAGATTTAATGACAAAGCGTTTAAAATAATAAGTCCGTCAAAAGACTTATTTCAAATAAATCCAGTAGATTGACAAAAAATTAATCGGAAATTGGCTAAGAAAGCAGTTAATAAAAAGCCAAGATTCTTATGTTTTAATCTAAAAGATTTACTTTCAAATCCAAAAATGTTTTGTCATTGTAACAAGTCTCCTTAGATTTAAAAATAAGTCTCTGGACTTCAGAATACATAAAAAAACTGCATAGCTTATCGATATCCTGGTATGCCTTCTACCTCAGGCAACGAATTTATGAACACACTCTACAGGGGGTCCTAGAAAAAAGAAAACCGAGATTTGCGCCCTCTGTTCTTGGAAACGGTTGAATGATTTGGAGTACTGTTTTGCTAGATTAATGCACCAGAAAGTCCTATTTACAACAATGCCAAATATTCCTACGTTGCTAACCTGGTTGAGTAATTACGACGAATTTTATGCCTTTGTACCACATTTTGGTAGCATTAACTTCTTGCTCATGATGTGCTTGATTTTAAGCCGTGTTGCAAGACTCTTTTTTTGGATGACTGAATATCGGATTGTTCCTAGATTTAGAATATTAAACTCATGAACGTTTTTCTCACGCAGTGAGAATGCCTTTGATTTGATCAATGGCCTCTTCAACAACAAATTTCTTTCTATATGTGCACAAGACTTTAGAGTTGCATTGGACCTTGAAAGCTGTTAAGAGACTGCTTTGTGTAGATAGTTACCACTAAAATTCATATGGGCATTACGTGGTGTTGATGAAAACACTGGGACTTTGGTTTTTGGCATGACTATTGTGTTATGACCTTGCATCAATAAACTGTTTATTGAAACAGTCATTGTGATTGGTCAATTAGGCTAAATATCATTCCTCCATGTGAATAGAATAACATTGTATCTGTATGTCAAATAACTCCCCAGAACTGAAGTGTGTCAAATCCTTTTAAAAGAAATAGATCTGCTTTTAAAATTACTTTAGCTTTATTAGATAAACATTTCCTGATACCATATTGTAAAATATTAATGTAAAACACCACCTCCAAAAGCATAGATTTTGAAACTTTTAACACACATTTTTTGAGCTAGTAGGGAAATGTGGGGCAATCTGTGTCCCACAACTTAAGTTACAAGGTGGTAACCATGCAAGTTCCTTTTTTTTTCAAAACCCACCTTTTCAATGATTTTTAATTAATTTTCACCCTTTTTTTGCAAAATCAATGACAAAATTAAGGTAAAACATACCCCCAATTTCTTCAAGATTCTTGGCAATATTTTCAGACACACTTTTCAATGACTCTTAATGACTCTAATCATTTAATATGTTAAGTATAAAAGATATAGGTATCAACAATACATTAATTTGACCCATTTTTTCTTCAAAATCAATGACAAAATTAAAGTACCCCCTCATTTCTTCAAGGTTTGCAATGATAAGATTTTTAGACACCCATTTCAATGACTCTTATAAATATAATAAGAACAAAACATATACTTTTCATGTCTGCTGTACTCCCAGAGACTGATACTCCCAAATAAAAATGCAACAAGGCATTGTGTACATTTGTTTTCGTTGCTATGATATGGTCCTTGAAAAAGAGAACTTTGCTTCCTTTGGGTTTCCTTATAATATTATTGGGATGTGGTACCTCATTAATAATACCTCTTTTTATATCTTTCCAAGATTTTCTTCATACTAAATTATCATGTAACAGGCAAAAAATCAGACCGACCGCAAAATTCTGTGTAATACCCATTTTTTAAATTTTGTGGAGATGGATGCTCAGAATACCCCTTTTTGTGATTTTGCAGTCCTTGATTTCAGTGAATAGTAATATACCTGTTTTCCTTGAAATTAAGAATTCGCATGGTTACCACTTTTTAGGTTGAATTGGAGGCCTGGGGATGTCATCATTCTTCTCACACAGTGAGTGTGCCCCAAATTTTGTTTGGAGGCCATCTATGTTTTCGGCCTAATTTTATAAGAACTCTTGCATCACACATATGTCTGTCTGTTTGTAGCACTTGTATCTCTTCTTCCTTATTCAATAAACCAAAGTTTACTCTTCTTGACAAGTAGCAGCCAAAACTCCCCAATTCCAATTTCTCAGATCACATCCCCATCTCAATACCTATAATTACTAATAGCTGTGCCATAAGAGGAAGGAGATATTTTGTGCCTCTAAGCATGTATTACTACTAAGAGAGTGGACTGATTTTATAAGAAACTATATATATAATCACATACTAGTTAACTAGCTGTACAAACAATTCCATAAGCATGATAAGAAGCAATGAATAATGGCAAGCATAATAATTGAGCATTTGGTACACAGTGTAATCTTGACCATGACTCCGGGGTAACGTGAGTTTGTCCTTTTTAAGGACTATTCTTGTTAAAGGAGATTTCATGATTAATTTGCTTCCTATTTGAGCTATGGAAAATCCAATCCCAAAATTGAATTTCAAACCATTCATCAGCTTGATATCGTATTTTTGTTAGTGCATGCTTTATTCAAACCAGCTAATAGCATTGCAATATGCAGTTCATCTTTTAAATGTTTTCTTTGTTACTTGTTGAATGAGAACAGATCTGAGCAATCATGAAGTTGCCATTTATTATCGAAGATAGATTTCCTGTTGGGCTACCTTAACACATCAGACCTCCCGATCGGGTTCAATTGCTATTTAGCTCAGTTTCTCCTGTTTTGAAAAAAAATCTCCCGCTATCTCCCGCTTTGGAAAAAAAAATCTCCAGCAATCTCCCGCTTTGAGAAAAAATGTACTGCGTTATCTTGCTAGTGTGTATTTCATATACCGAGTACACACTACATTTTGTTGAAAAAATTGAAAAATGAGATCATGCGCTTGTGAGACCCATACTTTTTTTTGCTTGTCAGTTTTCAAAAGTTACGTAAAAAAATGTGGGTGTACCTTTTGGGCTTCATATGTCAGTTTTCCGGAAACGCTACTCGTAAATTTTAATCTCCCGCATCAGAATTTGGAAATGATGACAGGTATGCGATGGATCACGATAGACCCAGAAGATATATAAATCAATAAAAAGAGATAGGTTAAACACAACAATTCATTATCATATCAACATCAAACATGCCAAATGGGTACACGCAAGATCATCCAATATGATAAGGTCACCCGCAGTGGCGTGCCCAGGATTTTTTGAGTGGGGGGGCACAGCCATCAGTTTCCCCCGAATGACCAATAGCGGCAGAAGGGTAAAATGTGATATTTTT
>JXSR01S006047.1:107462-121867 GCA_000969725.1 Ophiothrix spiculata
GCAACTTTTAATCCAAATAAAAGTATACATTTCTAGAAGTGAATTTGCATACTGAACAACATGATGGTCAGGTTATTTTGGACCAGAACGTGAAATGTTGGCCCTAAGGTCCAAAAATCATGTTTTTTGGCCCAAAATTTTACGGGAAAGCTATCTAAATTTTGTTTTGGTGAAATTTTGAACCATTTTACTTTTTAGAATCTAGAAAGCAATATCTACGGCCCCAAATCATGATTTTTGGACCCTAGGTCCAAAATTACACATTTTGGTCAAATGACCTGACCATCATGTTCAGTGTGCAAATCCGCTTCTAGAAATGTATACTTTTATTTGCATTAGATTATCCGTTGCTGAGTTATAGAGCAAAAAACATTTTTGAAAAAAGGGTTGACTGTAATAAACACAAAACACTTTACCAGTTTCTGTTAAGCCTCAATGTGACCACTTTGACAAAATTATTATAACCTAGTGATATGTTGGTATACTAGCATGTCTAGGGGTAGCATTGGGGCTGCATATTTGTTGAAAATCATTTATGCCTTCATGCATATGTTGAAAGCCCCTCCGCACCACCAAGAAAGATCCTGGACACACCATATTAGTATACAGGTATGATGCAGCTTTTTTGCAGAGCAGTGTATTTTTTCAGTCAGAAGAGTTTTTAATTTAACATAGCATCATCATGGGAAAACAAATATGGTGGGTTCAGAGTCATCACTATGAGAAGTGCGCTTTCAAATTTTAAGACTGTAATGAGCAATGTTGCAGTGATGAAATCGCTGGACTCTGAAGAACTCTGAAAGGGGAAAGGGGGCATGTTACATCAAAAGGTACATGTCGGGTCCAAAATTCAAAATTGAGTTTTTGGACTGGAAAGCTTGTTTAATCAGCTTTAAGGGCCCTGTCAACCCTTTGTTTTTAGAAATGTTTTATGCTCTGTAACTCAGCAACGGATGATTAAATCCAAATAAAGTATATAATTTTAGAAACGGATTTGCATACTAAACATGATGGTGAGGTTATTTTTGGACCAAAGATTGTCATTTTGGCCCTAGGTCCAGATATTGTCCAAAAATTGGTCCAAAAATGTCAAAAATCCTACCGCTGCCACCATTTTTGGAAAAATTTGACAATTTTGAGCTTTTTGGTAATATTTAAAAAAATAAGATAATAATCAAAAATTTGAGACATGCATTCGTACATATTGCTTTCTAGATTCTAAAAACTAAAATGGTTCAACATTTTACCAAAGCAAAATTAAGTTAAGCTTTCCCATAAAATTTTGGGCCCAAAACTGAGTTACAGAGAAAAAACCATTTCTGAAAACGAAGGGTAGGACCCTTAATTAATTCTTCAAGCTGACCTGGATTGGACCTGCACTGCACGTCATGGAGAATCCCTTTTCACAACTTTCCAAAGAGTATGGCGACATGGTTTCTAAATGTAGACCCTATGTTAAATGTAACCAAAGTGGAATGTCATTAATAAACTCACCCGAAACCCCAATATCCATTTTCAACTTCTTCTGATAACTTTTGGTTCCATGAAACATATCCACAGATTTGACAATCTGACAGCTATCACGAGGCACATAGTCTATTTCGTCTGGTATCTTAAACTGCAAATCAGGAGTCAACTTATTATCATCATAGGTTAATTTAAGTATTCTTCTGGTTGCAAGAAGACCCGGATCCGTCCCACCAGATGATTGATCTCCACCTTCGGGATTCCCGAGAAGTAAATTGTATCCTACTCCTAGGAAAACTACAGCATGTGGGGGATTCCGCGGTGAAGTCGTACCCGACGTGTTCGCTTGGGAGATATTGACCCGATAATTACGGTATATTTGTGATGCCGTTGACAAAGTCAAAACTGGCTGTTGACAATGAACAAGTAACAGAACTACAGCAGTAGTTACTTTACTGAAGATTGTATAACCCATGATAGTCTATTATTTCATTTAACTTCGCAGCATCGTATGTGAATAGTTTGAAAAAATAAATTTAAAACTCAATTTCAAAACCCAGATAACAAATAAGATAGGCTTTATGTTCTTAAATATCAAAATGTAAATAAATACAAGGTTCATATGTTATCTTTTCACAAGAAATGTGAACCTAAATTATCTGACAGCTGTTCTAATAATAGACAAATATTAAATTTTTGCGATAGTAAACAGCAAGGTAGACGCCAACATGAAACGAAAAACGTGGCACAACTAAAATTAACCACTCTCGATCAAGCCCGGATATGAGTCCGATCTAAAATTGACCGACGGAATTCAATAATGTACTAAAATTTTAGTCAGTTAAGATGGACCGCGAAGCCGAGCAGCGAGGGCGTTGATCCGAGATCTAACGTAAAAATGTTCTTTAGCCGCCCTTTTGAAACGATTCATCCGGTTTTTATCTTTTTCCCAGTATTTTTGGTTCTTTTAAATAAATTAATTTAACAAATGGTCAGATTTTCAATACACAATTCATTTGGGAAGACGGTGTAGGATGGTGACCTTGGTTCTGTCTTCGGCCGCACACCCGTGATCCTTCTCAGGGGTTAATGAGTTATGAGCTTGACCTCAAAATGACCTCGGATGACCTCAGGTCAACTTTTTGAACAATTTTAAAAATTTGACCTCAAATGACCTTTTGACCTTGAATGACCTTCACCGCACGCCCCAAAAAGGCGCGTCGCGTGTGCTAATCCCGAACCCCTTCATGTCACCAAGTTTCATTACCATAGCCCTTACGGTTTAGGAAATATACTTAAAATTAAGAATTACGCATAAATTATGCAAATTAGGTACTTTATATGCATAGTTTGCATTCAAATTGTACGCAGCGCCAGTTCAGCTTCAACCCTTTCCACTCACCAAATATCATCTACATAGGGCATACGGTTTCCGAGATTTGCTCCGGACAAGAAATGCGGACGGCGAACGTCGGACAGTTTTAAGGAATGGTATGTCTCTTACTGAAAAATTTTCAGGCGAGACAAAAAGATGATAAGAGTAATGAAAAACCTAAAATATTTGCAGATTTAAAAATTCATCAGTGTCTTAGGCTTGATGTCCAAAGACATTTGCTCACCCGAGTGACATTCGCTCACCCTACCAAGAAAACTTTGCTCCAATGGGAAGCGACATTCGCTTAACAAATTTCACAACATTTGCTACACTTCAGACTGAATTGGAGCAAAGATCGCTCCAAATAATCTTTGGATTGTTTATTCAATCATCATAGCACTACAGCATGCACAAGTGACATTTGCTTTCATTGATTAAAATGATGTTCTCGTAACGAGAGCAATATTCGCTCTCCGCTTTAGAAAATAAGTCAGAGCGAATATCAAGAGCGAATGTCACTTGGATGAGAGAATGTCTTTGGACGCCAAGCCATACAAACTTTTTTTGAAGTCATTTGTATTACACAAATTACAATCCAATGGCTACTGGTATCAATTTATAACTGATTTATTTTCATTTTACATTGAAGTCTCAGTTTCAAACAGACAAAATTCCACTCATAATTTTATGTTTGTAAAAGAAGCTCTACAGTGTCTCCATGTGTGCATCATATCAAAAATGTACAATGTTACATAATAATGTTGTTGATATAAATATATTTCATCAATATACATAATTCTATATAAATCAAATCATAATCAAAACAAATTGTTGCACAAAATAAGCTTCATAACGAGTATAAAATATGATATGTTTCACACATTTAAAGGGGCACAATATTCTCCTGGAACACCACAGTTCTTACATAGTTTTGTACATGCAATTAATATGCCAGAATGGCTATTTTGGTTTGCACCATAGACTAAGGGAAGATACCAGACTCAGCCACCATTTTATTCCAGCATCGGATTAAAATTGTCATATTCAGGTTTTTGTGTATGATGCATCACATCTTGTTCTAATGCAAGAATATTGAAAACACTGGCATGTCTCTATGTGCAATCAAATCTTGGCGCTCAGAGTTTAATTTGGAGGGAACGGAGTGTACCCAAATACCCACAATTAATTTGAGTGCATGGCTATCAATGCCAGCCTGTGTAATGGCCCATTACACATCCACAGGCTGGTATATGGAGTCTGATATCTCCCCTCTATATCTATAACTTGCACATTTATAATAGTGGGTTTGCACGACATGATACGTGTCATACACGCAGACTGTTTTCTTAATTTTTTGATGTTTTTGATACGTGTTATACACGCAGACTGTTTTCATTTTCCTTCGCCATGGGAGCCACCAAGAAGGCCGCCTGCATTTTGAAAAATCAGTGGTATCTGTTGATTTACTGCATATCATGATTTGCAATTTAAGTAAATGGATGTGCTATCAATAATGTTAAATAATTTTAACCTTTTAACGTGCTACTTCGAATTTAATGACAGCAATGCGACTTCTTTTTTCTGCTCCTGCAAACATGGTAGCCAAATGGTTTTGTGAGTGGGATATGATATCTCATGCAAAACCCACTATTTCATACTGCACTGAGTTCACAATAAATAGGTACATGTATTATATAGATATCATACTCAAGTGAATATAAATTTCAGTTGCAACACATCACACTGGAGCTGAAAACGTAGTTTTTAAACCAATATTTCATTATAGCAGATCGATCACAATGTCTGATTTACATAATTATCCAATTCTTTGACTTGTTGACGAAAACTTTAACCGCACCACACATGGTGCACGAACATCTCAAAATATATAACAGCTGCCATTGAACATGAGATGCAAAAAATCTACCCTTGTGGTAATAAATTTCAGCTTGATTCTGTTTAATGTGATCACTATATAAATAGCAAGTTAAAAAAGCACATTTTGCTGACAAAAGTAAATTGGTAAAATAATGGTCCTTTTTTGAAAAACCATATCCAATACACTATTCTTATAATTGACTTACTTACGCAGTTGATACAAGACGTTCAAGCATAGGGGAACGCGTATTGTTATTATAATATCCTCTATTGTTATTACAATGAGATGGTGTCTGGCTCGTGACCCATTAACGTAATCGATGTTATATCGGCGATTATCGATATAGCGGTGACCTAATTGGGAATTATATTGATCAATATTACTTGTATTTTTATATAACGTGGGCCTATACTCTGTAAAGGGAACCTCTCATCATGATAAAATACTAAAATCACTTATAAAAGAAATAAACAATTGTTTTTAAAAAATCTTGGCCTCTTGTATAAGTTAATTATTACTGAGTTTCCGAAAGTATTAGCCTACTCTCTTAATTCCAGAGACTTATTTTTTTTTAATCTAAGAGATTTGTTAAAATGACAAAACCTTTTTAAATAGTAAAAAAAGTCAAAAAGACATTTCAAATAAATCCTATATATATTAAAAATACTTCGACAATGTGCTTAGAAAGCTGTTAAAAAGACGAAAGAAAATTTTAATCTAAAACATTTAGGCCTACTTTCAAATCCCAAGAGGTTTTGTCATTTTAACACAAGATTTTAACCAGTCTCCTTAAATTTAAAAATAAATCTCTGGAATTAAGAGAGATAGAACTGTTATAAAATTAAGATTAACAGATAATCAAGCCCCCCCCCCCCCCCCCCCCCAAAAAAACCCAAAAAAGACGGGAAAATATAAATAATTTAATTAATTTTATGATAAAAACCAGTGATCTTGAATGAAACTTAAAATAAATCGCCCATCAACATGATCAACAACCCAACAAACAGCAATCAATACCGATTTGTAATCATGATCAATATAATTCCCAATTAGGTCACCGCTATATCGATAATCGCCGATATAACATCGATTACGTTAATGGGTCACGAGCCAGACACCATCTCATTGTATAACAATAGAGGATATTATAATAACAATACGCGTTCCCCTATGCTTGAACGTTTGTCAGTTGATGGGGTAAATCCACACAATCGGATGGGGAATCGGCACTCAGAAGGAGGCCAAGTAGGGTATTATCATACTTGGCCTCCTTCTGAGTTCTGATTCTCCGTCCGATTCTGTGGTTTTACCCCATCAATGGTGGGAGTATGTAAATTATAGGAATGGTCTATAAGTTAATCATTTTTCACACTTGAGAGGGCCCTAATTTGGTAAACAACAGCTAAAAAACCCTGTTCTATCTCACCTTTCCACTATAACCCGTACCAACTGTACTGTACCAGCAGTATGTATATTGGCCTAATCCACTTGAAATCAACTCTGTGAATGATTCTTGAAAAATCTTCCACAAGGTAGGAAGTGTGGATTTCAAATGATTCACCTAATATGGCACTTACATTTGAAATACATACACCCTCTTAAGAGATAGTTAATCTCAATCATATGCAGATTTTAAATACAATTGTTTATTCATCTAGTTGACTTTGTCATGTGAGTGCAAGACAATTATATCTGCAACATTTTGCTGTCATATGTTCCATCTATTTAACACCTTATATCACTATAATGCAAAAAAAAAATCATTTGAAATTTTTCTCCAAAATATCAATGGCTCTTAATTGTAATGGGTCTTCATGTGATGCAGACATCTGAATGACCATTCCAAGAGCTACTGAGTCAAGACTGGATCTACAGTATCAAATGCAAATTTATGACACAAGGCTGTTGTTGTAGATGTGACTTTCTTGCACTCACATGCGAATTGAAGTTTGTATTTCATCTATATGTATGCCTTTACCAAGACCTTCCACAAGTTAGCTGGATTTTAAACTAATCAGCCAAGTATATCAATTTAATAAAAAGATTAAAAATTAATTTAAAAAACTTGTATTTTGAATACCAAAATACATTGCATGATTATTAGGCTAATGTAGCTCTCTTCTCTGTAGTTTGTTGGGTTGGTGTAAAATCTCCTCCTCTTGACTGAATGAACGAGTCATATCTACGGAATAAGAACAAAAGCAATATGTTAATGGAATTTCATATCATATTTCCAGATTAAAAAAACTTGTTGGAATTCATATTATTAGATACTGATACAATATTAGGGCTATCTACGCGGAACAGAGGTCAAGATCAATCCTCATCACCATCAACCAATTTGCATTTAGATTGCACCGCCTCACACATAAGATCCAGAACTGCCTACAAAACGCTAGATCCAGATTTGATCTAGATTTGGGAGATGCAGATTTAAGAGTATAAGCTATACTTTTCATTCATATGTTGGTAAAGGTGTATTTTAAGAACCTGGTCTTAATGAGAAATAAAAGTCACTGTAAATCGTTTTAAAATCAACTAAAATAATTCTATATCATAAATCCAAATTAAGTTCAGCCATCAAGCTAAATCTGTCAAAAAAAGTGATTTTTAGGTTCAAGAGTCAGGCATATATCACCTTTGCATACTTTATTGCGACTTTCAACCAACCAGAGATCATATCATGAAACAAGCGCAATAAATAGCCAACCACCATGAGTCTCACAAAAAAAATTCAATTAACAGATGACCATTAAAAATGGCCATTACAACTCTGTTTTACCGCAAAATTTCACTAATTTTTTAAAACTCTGCAATTCATCAAAACAGGAAAGGTTTTTGGAGGCAAAAACATTGATGATAATCAGTTTATTTAGTACTTTGCAAAGTTGACTTTTACTTTGTGTTTTATCCCTCAATAATTGAAGCCTTGCCCTCCTTCTGAAACATGAACTTTGTTGTCTAGAACATGGAAATTATTTTGGCTTTGTTGGTTAATTTAGCTTGATAAAAAGTGACTTTTATTCCTTATTATCAACTAAACTACACCATTACCCATATTTTTGTGTATCGGGTGAAGGGGTTAGGGAACACCTCAAATCTCAACTGGCAGCTCAGACAGCTTGGAGCCAAAGACACTGGGCGATTTTTATTGTTCTGAACAACATCAACTGCATTTTTCTAGGAAGGCCTTTCCTTCGATTCTTAAAGAAAAATTTTGAAAATTAATTGTTGTTTTTAAACTGCAGATGGAAAGTCAGATCATGGCAAATTCTATGTTGCAAAGTAAAATTAAAATATTTTACCAAAAGTTTCAGTGTATTCAAAGAATGGCTCATATAATTGTACAAAAATCATCATATATTAGTCTCTGTAACATATCTGTTGCTTTCACTGTTTGAATAAAATCACAATACAGTACATGTAATACTCACAGATATTGATATCTAGCCCTCTCTGTAGCAGACACAGATGGTTTCATCGATGAAGCAGCTTTGCTCAAATGTGACTGTGTGATGGAGATATGGGACTGCTGATCCGCCTTTCTACCACCAATATTTGCCTGCAAGAAAGCAAAAAAGCTTTTGCTCTATAACTCTTCATCTGATTATTAAAGGAGCATGGTCCAATTGCTTCCACATTTTTTCAAACTTTTTGAGATTTTGGAACCAAAACATTGCTCATATTTTTCTCGTAACTTTCACGGTTGAATTATGTTCCGTTTTGGAGATATACATGAAAATGTGTCGAATTATGTAACCATAATTATTTTACACAGTAACTTATTGCCGGCTTGGAAATACTATATTCACATAAAATCAAAGCGGTTTGACTGATTCAGCTGAAATTTGAAACTTAAACCTCTTCAGTGGTCAGCTTTCATATGATATTGAAAACTAAATTTTGACAAATCGGACCAAGCTCCTTTAAGCCATATGCTAAAAATGATGGCGATGTCAATTTTTTGACCAAAACCTGGGATTTTGACAAAATTGGTTATATTTTCCCAAAACATATTTGAAAAATAAAAGTTACTAATTTTAACATCTGAACTATTTCAATTTTTTTGAATCAAAAACAATGTCTAGGATCATTCCACTCAATTTTATGAGCGTTTGCAAAATAGGACAATAACTGATGTTTTTGTTAATGATCAATTTTGACCAACCTGTAGTCCTCTTGCCTGGGCTTCATAATTCTCCTTTACTGTTGATATCTGTGTAAAAATTAAAAAAAAATTGATATTTATATAAAACAGAACAGAAGCAAAATAGCAATTCATACTATATAGAATTAACGTAAACAAGTAGCCTGATAACACAGAATTTCTCAAAACAAGTAGTAATTTTCAAGTTTAAAGATGACATTCAACATTTTGCAAAGCTGATGACACAAACTTATAGCAAAAGGTTAGGCATTGAATTAGGTATTAAAACATGCTACAGCTCTAGAGGCTCATCACAAATCAACAACGATGCATCCATGCGTCTGCGTATTTTTATCGCGCAAGGATGGCTTTGGCCTCCCAAGGGTGATAAAAAATTCGCTTGATGCATTGGATGCAGAGTTACTGTTTTTTTGTGAACGACTTTGTAGCGAGTTTGAATACCTTTCTAAAATCGTATAGAATAAAATGAAATTTTAAATAGTAGCAGTTTAGCAGATATATTTAGCAGAATCTGAAGCAAAATGCTACTTTTTGAATATTTGTTGCTTTGCTGTTTTCAAATGTTTCCAAGCATGTACTCAATTCCTGACGTGCTATGAATATCGCACCGTCTTATGCCTACTGCGTAAACGCACATACGTGAACACTATGCCGCATGCCAATTTGAATATCAACGGTGGGTTCATCACAAATCAAAAACGGCATGCTTCTGTATAAAGCGATATGGTAAGTTGTTGAAGTTTCATGTCAATTTTGCATTGTAACATTGAAATATCTTAAAATAAAGCTTCGCCAAACATTCCACTTTAACCATAGATTTACAGGGGAAATACAAGACACGGCGCCATTTTTATTCCAGCATCTGAGCAGGGAGACAAAATTGGGGGTATTCAGGTTTTTGCTGATAGCTTGCCGATGATGCATCGCACCTTGTCATAATGCGCGAATATTGAAACACGCACACACGCTTTGCGTGCAGGTTGGCATATCATTCGCGTAAGTATTATTTGCGCAGGTTGTCTCTACGCATAACCAAATCTTGGTACCCGGGAGTTGATTTTGGCGGGAACCGAGTGGACCCAAATACCCCAATTTGAGCTCCATGACTGACGATGCCATTACACATTAAGTATTAAAACACGCTACAGAGAGGTTCATCACAATTACACATTACACGCCATGGTATACAAAGCCTGGTATCACCCCTTTAAATCTATGACTTTAACAGACATACCTGAGAGCAAAGTCTTTGCTGGAGTTCTCTGGAAGGATCCATGACACCATCCCTTAATGTAGGCATATAGATCAGAGGCTGGTTGCTGGACTTAGATGGAGAGTCTTCTGGTGGACCAGGAACCTCTTCATTCTCTATTGAACCTGTTTGAAAAATCAATCACATGCATACATTAATGTCATTTCTTTTTATACTCTATGAAACAGTCTGGGATGCATTGAAAAATCTAAACAACGTTAAATGCTCCAAATCTGAAGAATTACACCCTTGTGACAGGGCAAACAAAAATGACTTAAAACAGACTAAACAAAAAATTCAGTGTGCACAGCCC
This sequence comes from Ophiothrix spiculata, assembly GCA_000969725.1. Classification (NCBI taxonomy): domain Eukaryota; kingdom Metazoa; phylum Echinodermata; class Ophiuroidea; order Amphilepidida; family Ophiotrichidae; genus Ophiothrix; species Ophiothrix spiculata. The sequence continues at coordinate 117,917 of JXSR01S006047.1, forward strand.
TATTTTTAGACTTTCTTTTTCGTCCAAGAAAATTATGTATTCAAAGAAAAATCTTGACTTATTTGTCAAATGCATCATGCTCCAACTTAGGCAGATAAAATGAATAAGTCTAACTATTGGTTATCTAACAGTCCCAAATTGCTTTGACAGAAATGATAATTTATTTACTGTAAACACCAATATTTTTGCGCTAAGCCAATTGGAACATTTTGCACGTTTTTATTTTTGCGCACATGAACATTGGCCGAGTATGACATTTCATTTGCAACAAATACACATTAATTTTCGTGGTGAATTTATTTTCGCGCAATCCCATTTTGTGTGAAAAGCGCGAAAATAAATGTAACGCGAAAAATACCACTTATACAGTATTAGCCGCTTTAAAAAGAAATGAAAAACAATATCCTGAACAGCTCTTGCTAATCATTATGGGTTCAAAGGCAGTTTATGAGGAGGTTGATGTTTCTTTAGATAGAAAATAGTGCAATCACCAGTGCCATGTGTGTGTTCTGTATTCAAATCAAATTAAAATGTAATACGATCAAGGGAAACGAGTCACTTGTCGGTGAATTTCAATTTTCATTTTTTATTAGTATACAGCCGAATTGTACATCATTATTTCTACATTTTGATCTGAATCCCATCAGAATTTGTCATCTGATTTCAGAGATATGACAATTCTTTGACCATAAAAACCAATGAAAAACAAACGACTTTTCTGGCTTTATTGCTCTGTATCTCAAAATCTATATTTCCGACATCTTACTCATTCCCCTTGATCATGTCCCATATGCGGTCAAAATACTTTTTTTATTCAGGGCTATTTTGAACAAAACCTGCCAAAAATAGCCCCATAGCGCATTTTTTCATAAACAAATATTACTCACCAGGGCTATTTTGTGAAAAGTGGGCGCTAATTGCCCCGGAGTATTTTGAGGCATGATAAAAAGCAGGACACTGATTATCAATAAACTTTCATAAATGATTTTAAACATGGTACATATTACAGAAGTTGTGATGTAAATGTAAATAGCCTTCCACTCATGAAGGATTGCCATGTAATTAGATAGGATGGGTGAGAATCCAAGGTGTGTTCTTCTTGTCAAAATTTTGACTAATTATGGTTAAAGTTTACTGATGGTACTGGGCAGACCATCTGAGACCGAGGGTACCAGCGTAGGGCTCCATAAACAAAACTGGCAGGCAACTGTTCAAACTGGACACTTCCTCATGCATCTTTCTTTTACAACAATTAAAAAAAAATGCACAACATTATTTTCACTTACTGACACTAGGCAAGGGTCTTGGTGATCTTCTCCCATGTTCATAAAGCAGTTTCCACTCGGCAAGATCCTTCATACTAGGACGTCGATCTTTAAAACCAGTCCTTAACACCTGTTCTATACTACGCTTCCTCTCCTCTGGTGTCATCACATATGAAGGGGTAACGACATTTGAACCTTGACCTGAGTTGACCTGTGCACCCTGACCTGTGTTAAAGGTCAAGTCTTGCAAGTTGAGTCTGAGTGAGTCTATGGATCCTAGGCTTGAATCAGAGGTGTTGCCAGTTTCTAGTTCTTTTGTGTTCAGATTTGTAACAGGTGTGCTGGGGTTGTTGTTAGCTTCATTACCATTGTCTAATGCTTGAGGTTCTGATAATGCACTGCTGTTTAATAACTGGCTTAGCTGTGAATTGGGATCAAATAAGAGAAAGTAAATGAGTCAGATGTGTTACCAGTCTCCAGTTCTTTGGTGTTTAGGTTTGTAACAGGTGTGCTGGGGTTGTTGTTAGCTTCACTGCCATTGTCTAAAGCTTGGGACTCTGATAATGCACTGCTGTTTAATAACTGGCTTAGCTGTGAATTGGGATCAAATACCAGAAAGTAAATGAATCACGGGGTATTACTTTATCTGCTACTTTGAGTTAAATAAAACAGAATGTATTCCTGTGTTGTTTTTGGAGTGCATTTTCACAATTAGTTAACAATTATTTTGCCTGTTTTAAATTAGGCTATTTTGATAACAGATTACAAAAGTTGCATTTTGGAGCATTGTCTTTAAGAAAAATGTGTAGCTTTAAAAAAAAAGAATTGAAAAATGCACAGGGAATTTATAGTGCAATATGTTTGCCTGATTTCCAACTGCATAGAGTGTCAGCAAACTGTGCAGGTGTTTTGCTGCAAACTCTTGGGGCATTCAATCAATCAATTTACAGTGTACTTGCATGTCATGACATGCATACCCCATGAAGGAGTCTATTCATACAGGGACCAACGGCTTAACGTGACTTCCGAACCATGGAGCAAGTAGAGCAAAGTTTCTTGCCCCGGGAAACAAGGAGATGAAAACTGCAGCACCCGGGGCTCAAACCCACAACCTCTGTATTACTAGACCCATGCTCTAACCGCTTAGCCACGCTCCTCTCTTTAATTAAACCTTAATCATCACATCTTTTTAACCGTTGCAGCCCAGGATTAGTTTTTTATAAGTTTTTATAAGACAATTAACAGTTAGTTCATTGTCCAAGAGATTTAAAACACACTAACTTTGCCACCACTGGGGTTTGAACTTGGCACACTCTGCAGCGAAAGTTTGCACCTTACTGATTGAGCTACCTTGACTGCTTCTGAGCTTCAAATGACCAAGCCATGCCTATAACCCATGTATGTTTGTTGCCTTTACAAGGAGCATTTAAGTTACAACTTTGGATGTTACAACTTTAGATGTAGTGCAAAGTGTTCTTCATTTATAATAAACACAATATCATTTATATTTACCTCACTCTCTGATGCAAAACTCTCCATGAACACTAGTTTCCAATCGTCAGCATCCATGCTCCGGCAATGAGACGGATCTAGTGCCCCCAAGGTCTCATCTGCATCGGTGATCTTGGACATGCGTATGTTGTGTGCTTCGTGAATGGCTTCTAACTGAGCGTTATAGAGAAGAGCTTTCAAATCTGCGCCAGTGAAGTAGTCGCACTGCATTGCAATGCCTCTGAGGTCAACATTCTCAGATATGGGAAGGTTTTGTGACAAAGCTGTTATGATGTCTACTCTGTCCTCCTGTAAAAAGATAATAACACCATAATGATAAAGAATACACAAGGAGAGAGATTCGGATTTAGTTTCAGGTGTTTTTTTCCAAGAACAGCAATGATCTGGAGCAATGAATATAACAATCTAATAGTAAAATGTAAGGATGACTAAAAGACCAGGGCCCTATTTCACTGATGTCTAAATCCATCACAAATGCCGAACTTAATCACAAAAGCGAGAGATCAACGCAAATTTGCGATAGATTTCCAGAAACCCATTTCACTAAGATTTGCGATGAAAAAAATCATCGCGATTCTGTTTGCAATGAATATCTTGCAGGTGCTTATGAGTATCCGCAAAAAAAACCAACAACATTGCAAATGGAAGTCATCGGAAATTCTTGATATAATATGATTTTATTTTGCACAATATTTGGATGAGATCATCGCAAAATATGTGAGTATCGTCCATGAGGATTAAAAGTGAAATCATGTTAGTGAAATGGAAAAGTCATCGCAAACGATATTTGCAATGGATTCTAGTTTGAGAGAGTTTTTGAAATCATCACAAAATATAATTTAGTTAAATAGGCCCTAGAGCTTGTCAGAGTTTGGTCACCCCTTACAAAGTATACATATAAATATGTGTAAAGACAAAGTCAAAACATTGGACATGAAGGTGACACAAGACTGATGACAAGACGACAGCACAGTGCAGATGTGTGTTGGCAAGGATCAAAGACAACATAATTACATACATATAACCAGAGAGCCACCGGCTCAGTAACCCATGCATGAAAGCCCGTTAGCAAAAAAAAATGCCTTCAAAGAAGCATTTTTTGAACATTGTTTTGTTTTAAATAGGGCATATAGAAAATGGTTAAAATCAATATAAAAATCATACACAAACTTGT
>JXSR01S006047.1:130540-149176 GCA_000969725.1 Ophiothrix spiculata
ATTGAATTCCAAAAGGACATAAATTCACTTCACACAGTTTATAAAGAGAGCGCAGAAAACCTTGTACAATAGAGCTATTTAAAAATAAAGTGATTATAACCCTAACTGATCCAGATCTCACTAAATCTCACTTTAGACGGGGGTTATATGCAGGGACCAAATCACTGGCCGGGCAGCGTCTCCGCGGTGGCTTGCTACGGGTATCACTCGCTTGGGAAACGGGAGGACACTGGTTCGAATCCTGGTGAAAACGCGCATTTTTCACCACCCTTCCTTTTTCGAGGAGATAGGCTAAGAAACGAGAAAAGCTTCATGATCAGTTAGGGTTAATTAAAAATCACATAACCCTAACTGATACAGATCTCACTAAATCTCACTTTAGAAAATCCCGAAAATGCACCAAGTCCAGATACGTCACAGACGGGGGTTATATGCAGGGACCAAATCGCTGGCCGGGCAGGGTCTCCGCGGTGGCTTGCTACGGGTATCACTCGCTTGGGAAACAGGAGGTCACTGGTTCAAATCCTGGTGAAAACGCGCATTTTTCACCACCCTTCCCTTTTCGAAGAGATAGGCTAGAAACGAGAAAAGTTTCATTTAGGGTTAATTGACTTCTAAATGCGAGATCTTTCATTGATCTAAAAAATATCAAAGTTGGTACTATATGTGATGGCTCACCCCGAAAGGGGTGACTTTGAATATGATATCAATTTTGATTTTTTTCATTTCATCTGTTGCAGCATTTTCTAAGTTTTAAAATGACACCTTACTTGTTGAAAATCGATCAAGGCGATCAAATTTTACAACAGAAAATCTGCTAAAAATTCTTATTATTTTCTTTATTTTTTGCTGCCTATTTTCACATGTATCTTGAAAAGTGTTTTGTCACAAAGTCCCCCTTTTCGGGGTGAGTCATCACATATTTATTTTTAAAATGTTGATTTTCTCAGCACTATGAAAAGTGGATTTGGACCCTTCTTGGAAATGTCAATTCAAATGAACCATCTGTAAATATTCTTAACAAAAATTGGTAAAAATAGCTTACTTTTGCTGGTAATTGTAATGTTTCAATCAATGACTGTTTGACTTCTTGGAGTCCACCAACATCTTGCCAACCCAACTCCCCCGCACTATGCAATGGAACATCCCTCAGGCTGGATGGGATGAACTGGTTCAATGCTATCTCAAAGTCTTCATTGGTTAACAGGATTTCATCATAGGGGTGTTCTGAATCTACTAAGAGGAGAAAAGACATCTAACAATATCAACATGGTATATAGATACTTATCACTTTGTTGGGATAAATTCTGAAATTATATTTGTAAAGAGCCTAGTAATATCTTCTGCTACTGTATTCAATGTTCCAAGTCTAAAAAGAACACTGGGTGTGTAAAAGAGGCAAATCACTACATGGTCACAAATGCAGGTTTTGCTTCAAACACGCAATGTAGTGTCATATACCATTTTGTGTTATATGAATCTGAAGTTTTGCCACCTTTGTGCCAACACTGATTGTTTATGTACAATATACAAATACATGTACTTCAGTAAATCTGGCATGTTATAGGCCAATTAATAAAAAATTCTGTTTCTCGTCCAGGTTTTTGATTAAAGGGAGGAAGAGGGGTCTTTTTTATTTCTTATATTTTATTGGTAAACCACTCTAAACTCATCTTATTTAGCATCATTTTGGCATAATAGTGTATACGAAAAATGATGAGGCCTTTTTAAAAAGTTTTTTATTTTCTTGTTCTGAAAGTTTGACTCCATTGATGATCACAAACCTCACCTGAAATGCTTCATTACACATTTTGCAAGGCTCTAGAATATATGTAGCTTTCCTAAGAATATTTCTGAACATGATCAACAATTTATAAAATAAAAAGAAATTTTTAAAAACATGAATATTTTTTTTTTACTTTGCCTTATTTTCATCCCTTTACCTGGGATAATTGATTTCATATACCGATCGACTTGATTTGAGCCAGTCAAAAATAAGTTACTATTGCCCTTACAAATATTGACTGTCATGGCTCATGCCCATGGCTACTGTAATAAACATTGATTCAAAGTCATTACAAAACAGACCTCAGCTTTCTGCGTGGGTGGTGCTGTTGGGCGCACATCAGTTAATAGCTGGCCTATTCTTTTACATGTTAAACAAAGGTCAAATATGGTAATTTCCCGGCCAAATTAATAAATAGCTCATGTTCTCACCTTATTTTTCTTCAAGATTATGATGTAACCTTGCATTTAAGGTGAATTTTGATATGGGTTTATCGGCTTGATTTCCCGAAAGCCCATTTCAAAGTGGTGTCTACTACTTCAGCAAAAATCGCACAGTATTTCTAAAAAGGTCAAAAGTCAGCCAAACATTGGACTATGGGCATTGTATATGGTCAGATGCTGGGGAAAGATTTGTGGAAAAAATTTAATCAAAAGACAATGACCAATCTATGGTCAATTAATTTTTTCCATCTCGTTTTTAGTAACTTCGACAGTGGTTGGTTTTCAGCGCTAATTTTAAAACACTTAGTAGAGGGCAACATTATTTTGAGAAAGTGCATCCTAGACCCACAAAAGATTGTGTAAAAAGATATATTTTCTCTTCCTCTAAACCCATTTAATATAATGTTAAGAGCAACCCCTACCCTTAATCTCACCTTTCTGTGCTTGTGGTGCTGTTGATGGCCTCTTGCCTTGTATCAGCTCCCTGCTACACCCAGCATGGATAGTTCTGTCCACTATGGTCACTATATTCCCTTCAACAAATCCTGCTGCCTTCTGAGCAGCCCCTACCCTTAATCTCACCTTTATGTGCTTGTGGTGCTGTTGATGGCCTCTTGCCTTGTATAAGCTCCCTACTACACCCAGCATGGATAGCTCTGTCCACTATGGTCACTATGTCTCTGGCAACAAATCCCTCTGTCCTGCTTGCGATGTGGTCAAGATCCAGGATGTCAATGGTCTGGAGCTGGACATCAACTTTGGATTGGATAACTGATGTAAATACTTCTATTCTTTGTTCCTAGATGATAAAAAAAATTGGGACATATTTGAGAAGTTAAAAAGGTAATACGAATTCGTCGCAATCTTCTTTTCAAGCATGTAACCAAGTTGGTGAACGTTCAGATTTTCTTTTCAAAATCACGGTTGGTTACTTGTTGGCAGAGCATAAATCTTGATTTGAAAACAAATTACCTGCTCCATTGGCTAGTATCATAAAAACACAAATTCCTAGCTCTGGGAATATGACAATTATATAAAGTTTTCCCTGGGTGACATTTTTCTTCCAGTCAAATATAAAAAAAGTATCCTGAAGTTTATATGCCACAACAATACAGCGGTTATTCCAATAATGTTCTTAAGTTAAGAATTAATTCCCCTTCTTAAGAGTACTCAGTAGATTAAAGCATGCAGTTAAGGGCACAGTTAACCCCTCATTTTCTGAAATATTGTATGCCTTGTAACTCAGCAACCGATAAGTAAATCCATATAAAAGTATACATTTCTAGATGTGGATTTTCATGTAGAAGATGATTGTTATGTCCGTTTTGGACCAAAATGTATAATTTTGGACCAAGGTCCAAAAAACCCATGTTCTTGGACCACTAATTTGTAAACAACCTAACTAAATTTTGAAAAAATAAAAGTTGGACCTCGGATGCTTTTTAGAATCTAGAAACACATGTCTAGGAACGCATTTCTCAAATTTTTGGTTTTTACCTTACTTTTTGAAATATTGCCAAATATAGGCCTAAAATAGGCTTAAAATAACCAAAAAATCATTTTGGGCCAATTTTGGACCTATTTTTGGCTATATTTCAAAAAGTAAGTCAAAAATCAAAAATTTGAGAAATGCGTTCCTAGACATGTGTTTCTAGATTCTAAAAAGCATGCGAGGTCCAACTTTTATTTTTTCAAAATTTTGTTAGGTTGTTTACAAATTAATGGTCCAAGAACATGGGTTTTTTGGACCTTGGTCCAAAATCATATATTTTGGCCCAAAATTGATCTAACCATCATCTTCTACATGAAAATCCACATCTAGAAATGTATACTTTTATATGGATTTACTTATCGGTCGCTGAGTTACAAAGCATAACATATTTCAGAAAATGAGGGGTTAACTGTGCCCTTAATATCAGTTTTGATTTCTATTTCTGAACTCCCAAAACTATTTTCAATGCACAATTCATCAAACAAGGTTTGCACAAAATCACAGAACACAATATACATTACCTTATTCAGTGGTTGTATTTCTAAGAAGGACTGGAAGAAATGGCTCCCTCTGGAGCTGGTTAGTGATTGGTGCAGACTGCCCTTTGACCTCGCTGTTGCTATGACACATAACTTGGTGTGTTCCTTGATTTCAGTTGTTAACACATCTCTAATAACTGCAAGGAAAAAAGACTGATTTACTGATATTTAATTCTTCAATTAATGGTACCGTACTGACCCGGTATAATCCCATACTAGATTTAAGTACCCCCCTAAATTTACGAATTTTTTTTCGTGAAATTCATGTACACGCGTGTTAAGTCCCATTGGTATTTTTTTGGAGTCGCCAAATTATCATTACCAAAATATTCCAATAATCATTTCACTGACGGCCATAAGTTGCCAAATGACCTTAAAAATTATCAAATATCAAAATCTATTTCCAAAGATAGTTGCAAACTTTATCGAAAATGCAATGTCACTTTCTGGAAGATCGCCGATGAAAATCCTTTTCTCTATGTTTTGTTTTAAACATCGCAATCTGTGAACTATTTTTTGCATTTGTTGATTGTCTTCGTCAAGTATGGTGATGTTTACGGTTATATAACGGTAAAATTAAAACAGAGCATGCACTATCATACTTGGCAGACATGCGCAATTGTGATTTTAACCTGTCAAAATGGCGACTCAAAATCGAAGCAGCGAAAATAATATTACCACATTAAACTTTGATTTATAAATTTATGTAAGTTCCCCGATTTAAGTCCCACCCCTAATTGGAATAAAATCTGAGGTAAAAAAAGGGTGGGACTATACATGCGTCAGTACGGTAATTACTGGAAGTCATTAACTAATGACAGCACATTCTGATTTTGGAGTCAAGAAATGACCAAAACTGGATTGGGATAATCAGGCGTTGAGCACCCAAGTCTTTTCATTACTGACTTGCAATCAGATGCATGTACTGGTCTGACTCTTCTTTACATAGGACCAAAAGCTTTTAATATCTATAAGAATGGCGATCTTTCCTGACTTATAAGTACTTGTTAAATCATATAATCACCCGTGTGAAGAATGGAAGATCTAGAATTCCTTACCACATGGTCCCATCAAGTGAGCTATAATTGTCTAACTGAAGATTTTAAACAGAGATGGATATTAAGCACTTGATTGGTGATTGTTAGTTTCGGCAACACTGACTGGCGTATTCAATTGTTTTGCTCAACTAAATCTTTTGAACTTGAACTAATTGGTAATTTAGAACAAAAAGTTTCTGGGTTTGATTGAGTCTTTCAATTGATATTTGAACAAGTGACGATTATTGATTTGCTTTAAGTAGCTATTGAATCATTGATCATTAAAATAATTCATTGAATCCACTGACCAGTGAAAATTGGTCACTGATAGGATGATCAAGTGATAATGTTATTGTAAGGGTCAAAACATACTTCTTTTGAGTTATCAAACATTTGGTGCAACAAGTCTTTGTTATCTTATAATCTGATATATAGTTCCAATGTATTTTCTATTAATAACCGAGGCTTGGTGATGAAAAATCAATACACCACAAAATTGTCTTTGATGTCCAATGTTTGGTGATTTTAAACACAAAGCATCCGTTATTGATTAGAAGATGTATTGGAATTAATGTATTGTTGCACCAAATGTTCGATAGCTCAAAAGAACTATGTTTTGACCCGAACTCTTTACTCACACCACAGAGGTGATCAAACCCTTACCCTGAGCAACATGTGTGTGAAATGCTGCCTCTGGTCCAATCTCCTCCTCAGGTCCCAGTGGTGCTCTGGTCACCTGATCCAAATCGTCCAATAGGATCACAGATGGCTGTCTCCATGATGCCTCGTTGAAAGCTTCTTCTAGCACCTTGCGAATGTAATCCACTCTTTTGCCTGGTAATTAAACATGTTTGAATGTCAATTTACACAATAATGCAGTTGCTACTGGTTAGTCTATCTAGATGGACCTCCTAAGCAAGCGTGAAACGTGACGTCTATCAACTTACGTCAAATCCTGCCAAGGAAATTCAAGGCAAGCTTAGCGCTAGGCTGCATTTCTGAGTCCTGGACTCGCCAAAATGCATCCCGGACTCATCAAATTTGGATTTTTGTTGTATTTTATACATGCTTTAAAGTCTTAAGGGACTCCCAAAAGTTTGGACCTAGTGTTACCAAGGCAAGTAAAATGTTTTATTACACCTCATATATATTCATGAACTTCATTGACCGGTCACGAGCTACTTCCCCGTTGGCAGTTTTTACTACTTACCTTACAACCTCATCTCCAGAGTCACAGTGAGATGTAATAAAACATATACTACATTGTTTTATTGGTAAAGTAGCACAATCTCTCTATCTCACGGTACTGGCTATGTTACTATTATCCCTCAGCCTGCGGCCTCAGGATAATAGTCACATAGCCAGATAGATTGCACTACTTCACCTCTAACCATGTAGCATTTGTATAATACTGCCCTCTGACTCAAGGAGCAGTTTGTGATAGCCAATAACTGTTGACTTTCTTCTATTATTAACATCCGAGTCAAATATATCCATCTATTACATATCTCTCGTTTTTGGCTAGCATTGACACGTCACCAAATTGTCTAAACAAGAAACCCAGCAGGGGGTTTAAAATGTAAGTTGATGGACCTCGCGCCTACATCTAGATGGAATAGCTGTGTTTGGAGAACTTAGCATCAGTCAAAATACAAATAAAATTGTTTACTTACGAGTTGACAAAACACAGTCATCTAGAATGCAATAATATTTTTTAATGAAAGTACTTTCTTTAGGAATTTCAAACAATGGGGTTTGTAATCTTTTGAAAAAAAGCTGTATATTCCAAGGGAAAATCCTTTTGCATATATACTTTGATCATCACCAAATAGGCGGGAATTGTTAGGTTTTTCTACATCCGCAAGCAAATCTAATCCCACCAACGCACGCGCCACGGATACCGATGTGCGAGTCGACATGCGATACGCACTGCGTCTTCTGCAGTTGTGCTGTGTTAAGCTACGTACACGCTTATCTGTATCGATTCTTGATGTGAAGAGGCCCGCCCATTTAGCTTTGAGTAAAGTATAGCTCTGGCTAACTTTGTCTTGCCACTGTCACAAGCACTACATATGAGTGACATCTGATTTGATAGTTGACATTTCTTAAAGAGGGCATGGAAATCAAGACAAATTAATTCCATTACAGCAGCATACGCCAAGCTAGGCTATGCAGAAACCTCCCTGCATAGCTCTCGCCAATGCCGTTTTCCCACTGCCACTTGCACCCCAAATGAGCGACACATCTTATTTGACAGTGGCTGCCTAAAAGGTGCGTCTTGAGGACAGTATTGATATTAAGATTTACCTTTATAAAGAGGCTTGCCTTCCACTACAGCAGCATACAGCAAGCTAGGCCATGTGGATATCTCCCTGCATAGCTCTCACCAATGCCATCTTGCCCCTCTAGCTATATAGCACCACCAAAAAGCGCCAAATATGATCTGATAATGAGCGTGTCATGAGGGTGGAATTGAAAATAAAACTTACCTCTAAGAGGCTTGCATTCTACTACAACAGCATATGCCAAGCTAGGCCATGCGGAGATCTCCCTGCATAGAGCTCCCACCAATGCCATCTTGCCCCTCTTGCTATATAGCACCACAAAATAGCGACAAATCTGATCTGATAATGGGCGTGTCATGAGGGTGGAATTGAAAATTAAAAATTACCTCTAAGAGGCTTGCATTCAACTACAGCAGCATATGCCAAGCTAGGCCATGCAAATATCTCCCTACATATAGCTCTAGCCAATGTCGTCTTGCCACTCCCACTAGCACCACATATGAGTATTCCTCCTTGAGACATTCCTGGTAATGATTGGCACATCTGATTTGATAACGGACGCGTCATGAGGGCGGTATTTATGTGATGGATCGCTTGCTTCCCGAGATCACTCACTCCACTATTTCAAATGAAATAAAACAGGAAACATGGGCATTTTAGAGATGTTTAAAAAATATTCTAAATATGATTCAAAATTTGAGTTAAAACATTTAAAAATAAAGATCTATAACTAACTATAATAGCCAAAATAAATATTTATTTCACAATTTAAACAAAAATCCATGCAGGGGTTGTATTTACAAACAATGGGGCCCTGCACTCTGGATTTTTTTTAAACTGTCCAATAAATTATTGTTTGGCCTATAAGGGTATCTACTTGCACATTTTCTCCAAACTTGTTTTCTCATGAGGCACATGCACCAAATGTGCACACATACTTTCCTACACTAATACATGTGGAATTAAATTCGGGATCCTAAATTTATTTCAACAAATTTAAAACCACACTCTTAAGTGTCTAATTTTAAGCCATATAAAAGTGAAAAGGTATATTTATGATCTTACCATTTTAAAACCTCTAGCAAAGCGGGGAATTACAAAAATTGTAAAAAGTCGCCCCCCCCTTTTTTTTTTTGGAGGAAGGGGGTGAATATCAAAATCAAAATCATAGTAACATTTTGAGACATGTGTAAAATGGTTGGTATCAGTACCAATTGACAATACAATATAAAATCAATTGACAATAAGATAAAATTGTTTTTTTTTCATATCATCAACATTCAAAGTGGAAAAACAATTAAATATACAAGACTAAAAAACATAACAATAAAAGTCTGCCTTATGCAAAATAGCATGATGCTTTTTCTGAACAAAATACATGATGCATTCACCTGATGATAAGATGGAAGATTACTGTAAAACACTCTATTGTTGTTTCAAATAATTTTCGGACATGAAAATTCAGAGCCTTGCGTCACAGTGTTGCGTGTGCAATTTACGCAAATATGCACCGCTTTCCATGCGCGTGCGATGTCGTAATACTGTTATTACTGATTGGAAACGGTGTTGCGTACTTTCCGATGCCCTGTGCTTGTCACAGCTTGTGGATAGGCATTGGCTGCGTTCAAATTGTCAGTTTGTGCCCGAAATTTATTTGAAACAATAATAGCATCGTCAAGTTCTTACCCCAACTCTTTTAACCGGAAGCCTTCTATAATTTCATCCAAGTCTACATCACTCCAATATGGTAACTTAGAAATCTCACTAGGTTTGTTTGTTTGTGTAATCATTTCTCCAATGGTTACCATGGCATTCCTAACAACCAGAGGATGTAGTAGATAGTACGGTTCATCACTGGGCTCATCTGACAACTTGTGATTGACAGATATCAAAAACTCTCCCATTAATTCTGAATACAGAGAAGAAAAAAAAAGCTACGCTTTGAGATCATGTTTTTAGGTCATTAAGCATTATAAAAAAGCGTACATATTATTATTAGTAGTAGTACATTACACCTTACTTGCCTTAAACTTTTGTACCACTGATTTTGACATTTCACTGGTAATAAATCATCCAATATTTAGCCCGCTCACTACTATGTGGTCTACCTGAGGGTTGTGAAGGACATAGTTAATTATACCCTCAAGGCATATTCCTGACCTTCAAGGCATGAAAAATGGTAACTTAATGGGTTGTTGACTAAATATTGGATGATTTATTACCGGTGAAATGTCAAAATCAACGGTACAAAAGTTTAAGGCAAGTAACGTGTAATGAGTAGTTAGGCCAAATTAAATTAATGGCTTGTCTCAAAGCTCTCCTACTCTTGAAAAACTAATGCGAAATGCAGGTTTTTTTGTTATTTTTTTTAAAGATTTTTTTTGTGTGTGACAGAAGTTCTGAGTGCTATTCTACAAGAGTTCCATATGTACCACCTCATATATTTACATGATGGCCCTTTTAGAACTCAAAAACAGAATAAAGAATCCAATAAATCAAATTAACCATTGTTGTCATTTGTTTTTTCACAATTTCAGTGAAAAAAAATATAAAAAGGTTTAAAAAAAAATCAATTTTTTCGGATTTTGAGTGAAACTAACGCGGACGATAAAACTACTGCGCACGGGAGCTTTGAGACAATCTATTTATTTTAGTTGGCCTAAAAAGTTTTTCTAGATAGCGAATTCAATATAAAAAAAACTAACAACTGATATATTTCAGTTCTTGTCAGGAACCTTCTTCTCACAATACTAGTTTGGTCTGGTGATGTTAAAGACTGGCAACACTAGATGAATTGGATGTCATTATCTTATTGGGTTGCCAATGATTTGTCCATAGATCTTGTCTAGTATGTATTGCCCCTCGTCTTTATTCATTGTTGTCCTCTGCTGTTAATCCATATTGCTTCTTTGAGCCACCTAGTGTTGCCAGTCTTTAACATCACCAAACCAAACCAGTATTGACCAAGGTTCCTGAGAGGAACTGAAATATCAGTTGTGAGTATTTTTGATACCGGATTCCCTATCTAGAAAAACTTTTATAATGAATTTATGAACAATCCAGATAAATCTTTTTCAATTTAGTAGAAGTAGTTGAATTGATCTCACCCTCAATAATGACCGTCAATCCTAAATGGCTGCTATTGAATTTATATGGCAGTCAATAAGAGCACTGATTACCCACACAAGTTCCTTCGCCTGAACAGGCAAAATATCGATAAATGCTTCTAATTTCTTATACCATCTTACCTCCAGATCTTGATATTGGAAACTTGACTAGCGTTCCAAACCTACATATAGGTATGGGTGATATCATACAGCTTACACACGATAGCCAGTGGCTGAAGGCTTTCAATGCACCATCTTCATTAATATCTTTAGGCTGAAAAAAAAAGCAGTGAAGACAACTGTAACTAAAAGCTGAAGGTTGGAAAATGGCAAGCAACAAAATATTATGCTTTACCTAACTTACATGCTTATTACATTGTAGATACATAATTCACCCACAGTTTGACATATATTCCCCCTAAACAAACTAATAACTCCCAAAATAGCTACCGATCAGAATACTTCTGATCTATTGGTTAATCTGTATTTTACTCATGTGAACAATCATGATAATATTGTTCATCTGATTTATTTAAAGGGAGAGAAAGAGATATGCACCAATATACTTTGCAATGAACTTTTAATCCTTTTTGAAGTTGATCTTAAGTCATGTTTCTATCCTAAAATGTGTTTTTTTTCTGCAAATGTGTGGCTGGTTTGTTGCAAATAAAAAAAACCCATAATGCATCATGATTTACATAACATATTGTGTATTAAACCTTTACTGATTGTTTTGTGTAAGTTTAATTACATTGATCAATATTGAGCTTTTAACATGCCCTTCATCAACATGGCAAATATATAAACTACTGTAATTGATTCCATTCGAATAGTGTAAGCTCAAAGCATTCTTACAAAATAATAGTGTTCTTGAGAACAGCTTGGATTTTGCCCAAAACTTTACTGAAGAAACATATGGAACCCTGCTAATTGTTATAACAAGTATTTTATTTCATTTAAATTACTGATTGGTTGTTGAGATATAATGCAACACAAAACTTATGCATATTTATTGAGCCACACTGTATAGAAGTAAATACTATGAATTTTGATCAATTCAAATGTTCAACGTTGCTTACCATTTCAAACAATGGATGCAAAGTAAGACTCCGTATAGCATATGGTGCCTCTGTCACCGGTTTCAATTGCACTTTAGCAGTACATTCCAATCCCATCTGACGCCTCAAAAGATCTGGAACCTGTAACCACCACTTGATAGTACTGTCTTCAAACGTTGTAGAAGAATAGATATTATTAGGCTGTTTCACACGATGCCCCTTTAATTCTTTGGTATGAATTATACACCTCACAACACAAGATGTTAAAGGCGCACTTTGCTGTTTGACATTTTGTGTATCGACTATAAGTTTTTGTTGTACTTGAGTACTATTCAAAGTAGCCCCTTCTTGAGTCTTTCTTTGAACTTCAGCAAGTTTTGCATTCATTTCTTCTTTCCTTTCTTTTGGAGAAGAAAGTTTTTTTAAGTGAGCCAGAAACACTAGGAAATCATTTGAAGGGGAGCCATCTTTTTGTTTTGAGGCATCAGAAATTGGACTTTGGAAGAAAGCATCAGAATTGGAACTTAAGTACACTGTGGTGGGCTGCATAAGATGGGTATATGAGTTAGTACTGCTGGATGACACGGATAAATGGGATATGGGAGAGCTTTGATTGGAAACCTTTGACCTTAATGGAAGGGTCGAAGGTCGCGTATGTTGACTAGCAGATTTGACACTCTCTGCGGATGAAGTCCTGATATTATCATCATTTCTTTTCTCAACTGTTGGCTGTACTCGAGCTATAATCTGGATATCCTTCCAAAATTCTGCTGCAAGTTTTCTCCTAGCATCCTCTTCTGTGTCTGCATTTTGTATATCGCCAAATTTAGTATCGCCATAGTGAAATAGTAACCATTTGATTGTACTCCACATGCGATATGTCCATGGTATAGCGCCATCTAGTGATAGTGACTCGATATCTAGTGGAGTGAATGCGGGTGTCGTTGCTCCTGTCACAAACCCTGATTCTCTTGAGGCATAACTCTTATCTGATGTTGTTGACGACGGCATTTGATCCATGTTGCTGAATAATGGAGTTACTGAAAATCCAGATTCTTTTGAACTTGCGGAGCTTAGTTTTGAATCACAAGGGATAGTCTGTGTAGATTCGGAGTGCAGACTGTCGTTTATCTGTGATGGTATGGAGGGAGTCGGTATTTGAGAAGAGTTGTTTGGTTCTAATCTGGTTTTTGGTGCTACTACTAGCTCAGTACTGGGTTCAAGACGGATGCATGGGGCATGAGGTTCACTGGCACCTGAAAGACAAAATGGAAACACATATTATAAGGTTTTCACTGGGGCCCATTTCACTAATGTTAAGCGATGATCACTAACCCCATTTATGATTGTTAACTTCAAAACTGATCACTATAAAATTGTTAAAAATGCAAGCTATTTAGCGATCATTATTGGAGTTAGAGATCACAACATGGTTAGTGACCATGCTTAATTAGTGAAATCGGCCCTAGATCTTTTGATACAATGAATTGTGAACGAACACATCAGAACATTACATTTTGTCTTTAAAATTATATAAATCAAAGTTTAAAATCGTGGTTTCTGCAGCTAAAAACTCCTGGATAATAAGATTCTAAACCTAAAACTAACCCTAACCCTAAAATGTTGAGTGGCACCAGCAAAATTATCACAAAAATTTGAAATTGAAAAACTTCTGACATTTTCATTGCAGACAGCTTGAAATGGTTGACATATGCAGGTCATAAATTGCCTGTAAATAAAAGCTCAAAAGAACAATACTCCAAAACAACAAAAGGTACTATGAAGGCCAGGAATTCTAATGGACTACGGTAATAACCTCCAGAAGTACTCTGAAGTATGTCCTTCAGAAAAGTACACTCCATTGTACCTCTGCAGCCACTTACAGTACATCCTGTGATAAGCCTGACAAGTGCTGGTGAAGATAACTACTTATCAATGATGTCAACCATTTTAATACCCACCTATTTTGATAAATATGCAGACTTTCTTGTCAATCCATATTGGGAGTATCTGATTCTTCCACACCACCCTCACTTGGTTCAGAAGGTTGGATTCAATGTAAGTAGCATTCAGCTCCTAAACAGTCATGAAAAAGGGGAAATGTTTGTTAATGAATGCAATGACTTTGACTGATCCAGACATGCTGCTGTAGGGCCTCAAAAATGTGCATGCTGAAACCGGGGGTGTGAGAGTTCAGCTTTTAAGCTGATTTCAGCTTTTTCAATGCCTTCAAAAGAGTCCTTAATTTGAGCTTTTTCTTTCATTTTCAGCCTGTTTTTGGCATTTTGTCACTATTTTCAGGTCTTTTTGTTGCATGACTCTCACACTCCTGTGTAACATAAGCAATCCTTGAAAAGCCAGATGATTTAAAGCTTGACAAATATGAGGGGGTATCAAAACGTTTTAAACTTAACCCTGAAGGGAAGGAGATGTCAAAGAAATTTTGTCAGAATAGTCATTTATTTTTATGTATATACATTAGGGTTCAAAAATTGTATCATAAGTAGTTTAACTTCTAACAGGTGGTGATAGATGTCAGCAACCTACCCTCTCACCACATATCTTGTATAGAGAAAATTGAGACATTGGCATGAGTCCCTACACTTGAACGATTACAGTGCCCTGGCAATCTATGACGTCATACCCAAAGTGTAAATGTTTTGCCACTCTCAAAGTCAATCCAATATTACATGGATATCATTAGTAAAAATACAAGCATACACTACATCAATATATCTGTTACAGTTATCTATTCACTTTCTCATAATACATATTTTTCATAAAGATATACAGAAAAGTAAGCAATGTGATGAGTGCACTCTTAAGAGCCTTTTAAAGGCAGTCAAGTTAGCTCAATCGGTAAGGCGTTCGCTTGCGGTGCGGAAGGTTCCAAGTTCGAACCCCGCCGGTGCCAAAAGTTGAGTGTGCTTGAAATTCCCTTGGACAAGGAACTAACTGATAATTGTCTCGTGGAAACCCGTACGAAACTCGGGGAGCTGACCCGGGCAGCGATGGTACATATGTGGGCTGATCAAGGTTCAGCGCCCCTAGAGGTTTCGCAGAACCTGAAATGATGCTTGGTGTGGAATGGAGCTTACTTGGGCCACAGTGGTCAGCAAACACCTGTAAAGTGTGCAGAGGCCGAGTGGTATTACAAATCTGGGAGGCATAGCGCACTATAAATCCCCAGTATTTATTTTTTATTTATTTTAAAGGAATGAGGTACATATAAATGAAATTTTAACATTCTTAAAATGGCAGGGTTGTACGTATTTGTGCATTAATGTTTGTTTTAGTGAAGAAAGTCAAATGAGGGGGTTGGTTTATGGTGCAGGCACTGAATGGTTGCATAATATAACAATTTTTAGCAAAATGAATGTGGTACCAATTTCTGTGTGTACGATAGTGCTTTGATTAAATAAATGGTACATGATGTGGGTTCTTAACCTAATCATCACAGTGGTTAAAGCAAAGTAGGCCTAATTATAAAAAACAAAAGCAGGGTCACATACCAGAATTTCCCAGTCATCTGTGCTAGCTGGCTGCACAAATACTCTACTGCATGGAAGAATTCCTGACACTGGGGTCAAAAGGACCTAGGAGAAGAAAAACATAAATTATTCTACCCATTCAAGTTAAGCAGTTTTTTTGCATTTTTGTAGAGTAAAAACATTTTTATACCTCTTTCTTTTTATACTATACCTAGAAGGGCGAAATGACTGAACAATAAGGAAAACTATTTTTCAGTCACTCTTAGTCATCAAAACAAGTTAATCAGTTAAAAGTTAAGACAATTAACACCCAAATGGGTGCTTCAACATTAACATTGCAGCCTAAAATAGTCAAAATTGTGGAACTGTAGCTGGATTGAGAATTCCCTAACCTTCATTACCGTTGTGAAAAGAAATGAATAATTTATTTACCTTGGGATTTCCATCAAACTACACAATTTACAAATCCCACTCCTTCAGTCCAATTATTTTTTATTGTTTATGAGTCCAAGTATATTAAGGAAGAGCCAATTGAGTTGCATGGATATGGGATCAAGGCTTAGGCAAAAAAAAAAGTTGCCCTTTTAAGGTGAAAATGATGGTCGGTCGGTCTGATCTTTTTAAAGGTGAAAATGATGGTCGGCCAGTCGGATCTTTTTTTTTTCTTTAATTTTTTAATTTCAAAAATAGGCCAGGAGTATATTGTTGTAAATCAATCCAAATATCATGAAATTTTCACCAAATTCACTGTTGAGGTAGGCAAATGTTCACACACACAAAAAAAGAAATGCGACCCTGATTTTTGCAAATTTTGGGTCGGTCACAAAGGGCAAGTCAACAACTTTTTTTTTAGACCATATAATAAGGCCTGTTTGATAATCAGACTTGTCTACTTCAACATGCAAAAACATTACCTCTTGACCATGTCGAAGTCCAAGTTTGTTAGCAAAGAGCCCATTGAGTTGTATAGCTGCATCAGGATCGGGGCTTGTAAGGCCTGCTTGACGGATATATTCTCCAGCCCATGATAAGAAAGCTTTGCCATCGTCACCCCACTGGATTTCAAAAGTTACCTCCTGCAAGTAAGGAACAGATGGTAGTAGGTTATAACTGAATACAAAGCAAGGACTTCCATTTGAAATTTCCAGGAGCTCTCCTTAAGTTCTTTAGGGGAGCAATTAGGGGAGCTATCTAAAAATTTAGGTCCGTATGCACAAAAGAGGTTTAAGAGTTACACCAGGTTTAAAGTTAGCATTAGTTAAAATTTTGTTTTGCATCTAAATATGCTTTCCTCATCAAAGATTGTCATATTTTGTGCTTTTTGTAAAATTTGTAATTAAATCTTTAAAATTGAAAACAGTTGCTGTTCAAAAATGTCAGAAAAGGTCTTTTCAAAGTGGTAGTAATTTTGACTTAGACTAGGTATAACTTTAAACCTGGTCTAAATCTTAAACCTCTTTTGTGCATACGGACCTTAGATGTTAATACCATCATGCAAGGCGCTCTATTAATTGAGCTCCCATAAAACATTTGAGGGGAGCAGGGTGGCTCAATAGAGCTCACTCTCCTCAAACGGAAGTCCCTGACCAAGTACAACAAACTCAGATAATATTTAAATCTAGTCAACCAGACATTTACTAAGAGCATACCGATGTTGCCGGCGAAAACCATCAGCCTCCAGCTAAGTTGTGATGTTGACTTTGATTTTTAATGGAATTGTTGCTATATGATGTTGCAGATGCAAAATTGACCTTAATGTCCATGCTACACCACCCATGCAAAAGGAAGCATTGATCAATGTCCAATACCGATTTTTAAATGGCAATTTGTAGCCACTGTCGAGGACAAAATTATGCTTCCTTTGGCTTTGGTTGAACTTGGGTTTTCCAGTGTTGCATTCTGGTATCCAATTAAACAAGCACATGAGTTTCTTATAAAGTACAGATTAATGTATTTCAAGAATGATGTTACAATATTAGCCTGCAGTTGCTTGGTCAACTTAAAGTGTAGCAAGCATTTTTTAACAGAAACAAGGTTATTTTGTCCCATACATGCTGTCCTTTTTGAGGCCTACATTTATATTTCATCCAAAGTCAATTTGTCAATACAAGCTTATCTTTCAACCTTCGTCCAATAAATATTTCATCGGATGATCCAGGCGTATAATTTGCACAAAATATCGGAAGACAAAAATGACAAAATAATTTTGAATCTATATAGCAAGGACAAATAACCTTAGACCAAATATTTTAGACAAAATATTTTTACAACCTTTTTTTTTAATAGGCCCTAGCTATTTATATGTAACTAGGGCCTACTACACCCGCACAATCAGTGAGCTTGTGAGTGGCAGCTAGGGAATGTGTTTATATCAGGGAATTAAAAAGTGGCAAACTTGACTCGATTATGTCACCGTAACTTTCCACTGTGCTACTGACTGTGGCCTAAGTAAGCTCAATTACACATCAAGCATCATTTCAGGTTCTGCGGCAACATCTAGGGGCGCTGAACCTTGATCAGCTTTCATATATGCACCATCACTGCCCGGATGAGCTCCCCAAGTTTCGTACGGGTTTCCACAAGACAATAAGCACTTAGTTCCTTGTCCAAAGGAATTTCAAGCACACTCAACTTTGGCACCAGTGGGGTTCGAACTCGGGACCTTCAGCACCGCAAGCGAGCGCCTTACCGTTTGAAATAACTTGACTGCCATAGAGTTTGCATAATGGACAAAATGAGCACAAATTCAAGTTCCTTGGTCCATACCTGTTGTTTTGAGAACTCCTTCCTCCACGACACTGGTAATGTGACATAACAGTTCTTATTGGTTGAAAATTCTACAGTGGCTATTCTAGTAGCAGCCATACCCCCCTACTTTGCACAAAATGTCATTCAGCATGGAACATCATCTCCTGAAACAGTTTAAAAGAAGAACAGATTTTATTATGGATTATAGTGCTAAAATTAAATTAAAAATATTGGTGGGTTATACAAGGGGTCAAAAAAGGGTCATGTTTCAAATCACTTAGGGTAAAAGCTCTTTTGATGCAGTATGATCTCCTGAGCATTTTGACAATAGTTTTCTAGGTAGAATTGAAGATTAACATTCCTTTATTTTCAGCATATAGCTCTGTTTCATTTACTTGTGGTACCATTTTATAACATTTGAGAATGTCTCCATTGAAAACATAGGGAAAAGAGTTTGTTGACCTTCAGGGTAAACACAAACCTATGGCACAAAATTGCGTAGTTCTGTGTTTCACTTCAAAAGGGCACCACGACCAAACTGTTTTGTTAAATAGCTCAAATTTGCCGAGCAGATATAATCAATAATTATCTATAGTTTGACGTTCAAATTATCACAATCGGAAAGTCTATTATTGGTTTATCGGCAAAAG